>VYZQ01061626.1:0-26483 GCA_013400655.1 Mystacornis crossleyi | reverse complement strand
TTCCAGAAACAACAGTTGCCTTCAGGGATTGAATATGTATTTCTTTGTAAATAATCTTGCCAAAAGGAATTTCTTCTCTTTTCCTTTTTCTGTCTGTACTTGAATAAAAATTCAATTCATGCAAGGTGGCAGGATAGCACCAAAATACATAACCTTTCTGAAGGTAAGATATTGGAAGAAAGAGAGAGATTGAAGAGTCTCAAGGAGAGCTTCGTTTGCTTTGCATGGCTGTTCTGCTCTTCTGTCAGCCTAGCCCAAGGTGACAAGTTGTTGACTCAAAAGGCTCTGGAGGAATGTTAAATGGTTATCATTATTTAATACTTGCGCTCTATTAACTGACAGACTCTACTTTGCATCTTGAAAATGCTTTTCAAGCACGCACTAGTTTTCAGGGCTGGAGGCTGTTCTTCTGTACAGGTGGGCCTTGAGGTCTTTAATCCTGCAGTGAATCTGAGCTGGGGAGAAGTTACAGAGTTTCTACTTTGGCTGGTCCCTACTTGCTCCTTGTGGTACAGAAACAGACTCAGATAGGTCGGCTTTCTCAGGGTCTTGTGGCTGGTGGGCAGAAGTCCCCCTTTTACCTGTGATAACTAAAGCTGTTCATTTAGAAGCTCTTTGATGAACCTGTTGGTATACAAACTATACAAATGGCTGCTGAAGTTCCCACAGGGCAGTCCTGCAACTTTTCTGCTGGTCAGGAGAAACCTAAACTGCCTTCATTTTGGTGCTGGCAAGGCAAAGTTATATTTCATTTTTGGTATTCTCCATGAATTAAATACCATTCTCTTATTCCAGTATCTTACTGTGAGCTTTACGGTTCTCACCAAGCGCTGAAAACTCGTACCAAGCTTTCTGAAAACCTGAATTGGAATGTTCAAAAAACTAGCTGCGGATAATGGTGAAGTTTGGGTTGGATTTGACTATAGGGAACTATAACTTTAGGAAATCTACAAGTTGTGTATTTCAGTCTCTTCTGGGGAGCTGTACTCTTTTAGTCTTGGCTTTTATTATTGTGTGCTCCTTCCTCTTAGGTTTGGTCCCTCTTGTGAGTTTTGTGACATATTCTGGACAGTTTTGCTGGCTTTGTTTTGCAGCTAACTTTCAAACTGCTGTAATCTTTTCAATGCTACATGATTATTTCAGCTTAGACTATCTCTACCACACAGTTGACATGCTTTATAATTAATATACATTTGTACTTAAAAGCTAAATCCAAACAATGAAAGACAAGGACAAGATTTGATCATACAGCTAAGGAAAAAGCAGCAACACCTTGAAATTTACCATGTTAGACCTCTAATTTAATTTGTGTGTTTAGTTATTGTTTTTGTCATCAGATGGTCTTTCCTTCTTTGTCTTGCCAGCATTGCAGTACAATAGTTATGCATTAAACATACTTTAGAGAAATTTTAATTTTTGCAACACCTGTGAAATTGTCTTTTAGACCTCTTGCAACACTGCTGCTGCCCCTTTATGTTGGAAGCAAATGTTAGCTCAGCAGAAATCAGAATGAGAATTTAAGACAGTTAAGGTACATTAAAGTCTTTATACTCATAAATTCAGAATTTTTCACTTAAAGGGCTTGCATTTTTTATGAATAGACATTTAGTGTGTAAAAGTTGAATACATTCAGCACACAATGAAAAATATCTTTGTTAAAAGAAAGAAGCTGGGCTGCTAGAAAATACCCATAATACTAGGAAAATATCAAATTATGGGACAGTAGTTGCACATTTTTGAAGCATGACCAAATAACATATAATTCGAAGCATTTCCCTACCTCCTTGTTGTTTTTTCCCCCCTGGAACTGGGAGGAAATGGATACTACACACCCACCCATTCACAAAAATCCTGGCAGGAGGCCAGTTTCCCTCTCTCTCTTCATCCTTGAGCCAAGCTCCGGTCTCTTTTTCCCTTCTCCTTTCTTACTCCTCTTTGCAGTTGCTGCCTGCCAGATTTGTACCTATTTCAGAAACAAATGAGCTCTATGAGGCCTTCTCACAGAGGTTTTCTAGCGTTGCTCATTATCCACACAGATCCTAAAACATGCATTTATGCTGGACTCTGGCTTGGTTTTTTTGTTTTGTGTGTTTGTTGTTGGGTTTTTTCCCTGTTTATTTGTTTTTGTTTTTGTTTTTTTAGGGTTTTTTTTTTTTTTTTTAGTTTTTACTTTATTTCCCGATTCTCCTTCAACTTTCTTGCTGTTCTTTTCTGTTGTTTCGAAGTGTCTGTATTGGCACGGGCTGCTGCCAGTACATCAAGGTATGCCAGATCTTTGCCAATACCTCTTCCCCAGCTGGTTTGGCAGCAAAAGTAATACCTGTTATGGAGGCAGCGGCTGCTGCAACCACTCCAGATGCTGTGGCTGGAGCCGTGTGGCAGGATTTAAATGCACAGTCCCCCATGCCAGCGCCTGGGGGTTTGAGTCTGAAGCTGTCAAATGAAAAACAGTGTGTACTGAATTGTCCCCATGGTGATTCTCAGCCGCCTTGGGAATGTGGGTTTTGGATCATGTCCAAAGTCTGATTTTTATCCACCATCCCCCCCCTCCCCCCCTCCATTTTTTTTCTTGTTTCCATGATTGGGTTAACACCATATAAAGAGGCACTAGGATATTAAATAGAGAACACTGGCTTGAAAAGCTCTTCCCAACAGACGCCTCTTGTATTTGACAGGCTGGAAACTCCCTGGCCCGCTTTAGCCTTCAGTTTGGTAAGGAGATGGTAAGGTATGATCTGCTACAGCAGAGTGAATGTGTCCGTATATGTCAAAGAGTGTCTAGTACAGCAGAGCCCCACTCGAGGTGCTGGCTCTGATCACTGCTGCCGTGGGAGCATAATTGGAGCATTACTTTAGCATCCTGCTGGCCACAGCTGGGCTGGTGGGGGTTAGCCTGGAGCCTGCATGTCCATTGCAATCAGAGGTGTGTCTGCTGCTGGTGCTTTTGCCCAGCAGCATCCCACCAGCTCAGGTGGTGATGCCGAGTGTGGTGGGCACCATGCAGGCTACCCCAGCTTCAGGCTCACTGCCTGAATAAACAGGCCAGGTTGGTAGCTGCAGTGCCAGGGTTTATATTATCGTGGTGTATATTACCACAGCTCTGCTCTTGTGGGGACCTTGTGAACCAGACTGGGCAGATACAGCGCAGGCATGGCTTTGCTCATGTGGGTCAGCAGCTCCAGGCTTCTCATCCCATTCCACTGTCCCTGCTGTATTAGCAATGGCAGGGGGCTGTGATGAGGGATGGGGCGAAGAGTGTTGCCAAAGCAGAGGAGGGAGACTGTGGCCTCTTTCCTGTGCTGCAGGACTTAGTCCCTGTGATAGCTTAGCTGTACTTGGCATTTTTGGGCTGAAGGAGCATACCAGATCATTGTGTGGCTTGTGCATGGGATCCTGCTCCCAGTCCTCAGCACAGCTTTGCTACTGTCTGTTGTCTGCACATGCTGATCACATCTCTTGCATGCAAGCAAAGCCTCAGTGGGCTGCTCTATACATGTACCAAATGTCCCTACTCCTGGTAGACTCGTGCTTTCCCTGAAAAACTGAATATACATTGCAGCACTTAGGACTGCTTTGGGTTGGTTAAGTTCCTTCTTCTGCCAGGCCTCTTTCAGGCCCCCAAAAAGTCATTAAATTCCAAGTCTGCTGTGTAGTTTCCTGGGTTTGTGTAAGTGAGGTGAGTAAACTGGGTTTTCAGAGATTTCAGTCTTACTGAGCAGCTGGTCATTGGTGCAATTCCGGTGTTATACGTGTCCCCTTAACTTGGCTCTGGTTTCAGCAAGGTCTTCACAGACCTCTGTGAGCACCAGCTCGGTGCCAGAGATGAAGGAGTTTCCCTCTGTTCAAGGCACACAGCTTCGAGCTGGGGATTTCTCTCTGCTGAGCTCACGTGCACAGGAGAAACGCCATCTGCCCGTGAGCCAAGTGCTTCAGTTAAGAATGAACTTAATTGGGGATTACTTACAGAGAGTTTGCTGCACCCCCTGACCTCTACCCCGTTATGTGCAGCTTGGGAGAGGAGGGAATGTGAGTCTCTTGTTTTCTCTCAAAGCCTGTGTCTGAAAAGGAAACTCTCCCTTGAATTTTTTTTTCAAAAAGCAAATTCTATGCCAAACCCGTAATCAGATACAAATAGGAGTGAATGCCAGAAGGAAAAGCACCCAAAGGGAGCTTTTCATCTCAAAAACAGCTTTCCCACCTGGCCAAGAAGTCCCTGCATGTGCCTGGCACAATGGGGCAGCTCTCCCTGAGTTGCCCATGAGGGCCTGCCTGGTGCTCAAATGTTGAGTGTCTTCTCCATTTAATCCTGGTTGTTGCTGCCTCATTTTGACCTTCCCAAAATCTCTCAGGTAAGAGGGGAGGAAAGGCATGTACCTCTTCTCCTGAGGATTTACGTGCTGCATCTGCCTGTAATGGAACTTAAAGCCTGGGTGCTTTAGGAAGTAGCTCCTTAGATTTCTGCCAGAACAGGCCAGAGGCCAGCCTTTTTTGTGAAAGAGAGGTGGTAGATACTAGCCCTTCTGAAACACCTTCTGTTTCAGCTTCTGCCATACCTCATCATAGGGTCACTCACTACATCCCAGTTAAAAGTTTGTTGGTGGTGATTGCCTCTGTTGTTGGTTTTCCCCAGGTTCTCCCCATGATGTACTAATGGGTCATATGAAAAATAGTTTTCCACCTACTAACCTGTATCTGCTTTAACCATTTGGGAGTGTTCACCAAGTTCTGGAGATCCATTTTGGTAAATTGAAGAAAATGCCGAATGTACTTGTTGCTGCTTTATAGCCCTGATGGTGTTTTTGCATGAGAAAGGGACAAGCCTTGTATACTCTTCATCTGCACTGAAAGGCAGCTTGTGCCACCATTATTGTAAACATCAGTGAAGGGTTGCCATCTCATTTTGACTAATGAGAATATGTCATCAAGAGGAATCTAGGAGCACAGGCTATTGTTGATCCCACTTGTTCACTTTCCTCTATCAAGAAGCCTGCTGAACTCAAGCGTGATTGAGAGTCTCTCAAGGATGACCCTGGGCTTGCGCATCAAGTGAGAGGTCATTTTTTCCAAAGAGATGTCACCCCAAGTTAAACACTTGGAAAAGACAAGCCATGGTGATATCTCATGGAGCTAAAATAGAGACCTGGATTTCTTCAGTGAATGCTTGTTATGTATTTAACTCCTAAAAGTGCATTCATAAGATGGTTATGTGAGTTGTTCTCTCTAGGTCATTTCAGATTTTTATTGCTGCAGTATAGGTAGAAAAAATGGAACTAATTACAGACTGCTCAAGTAAAGAGAGGAGCAGAAATGACACTTGTTGAGAAAGATGGGATGATGCTTCTCCTGTGTTTCTAGGATTCTTCTCTGTGTTTGTGTGTCAGAGGATGTGTGAGTTCCTTTTCTCCGAACTGACCCTTCCATGAAGATTGGACATTTGTGGCAAGAGGGTTTAATGGATTTGGAAGAAGAGCCGTGGTCTATTGGCTGGTGCCTGAGATAGAGCTTAGGTTAGCTCTGGCACCTTGAACCACCAGCCCCACAAAACCATGTGCTGTTTGGGTAGGCATAACTTTTTTTCAGCTACTAGCTGAATGTGCTAGGGAACAAAAAAATGCAATGGAGGACTCACTGGAATGTTGTAAAAAATTGCAGAAGTGGTCTGGTTTAACTTGAAGATTGGGGAATGGCATAATAAAAATAAATTGTTTCTCCCCTTCTTGTATTAGAAAAGCCTCAGGCCATAAACATCTTGAAAGAAATGGATTTTTATTTTTCTTTCACCCTTCTGAATGGATCAGAGTTGCTTGAAAAAAGTCATTCTGTACATAAACCACAAGAGCAGCAGGGTTTGGAGTCCTATTTTTAGTGTGAATAAGTCAGCTGGCTTGGTATGCTGGGAAATTCCCAACTCCTGGCACCTAAAGGTTAGTATTATCAGCTCTCCAAGAATTGGTTTAGAAGATATGTTAGTTCCATTAGGTCAGCTTGTGTTTTCCATTGTAATAATAATAGTAAATGTATTGCTTGTATTATTGTAGCCCCTAAAAGGGCTATGACTGTAATTTTCTTTAGTTCATGCTCAAACTTAGTTTTTTTTATTTCCACTTCAAACTTAAATTCAGCCTTTTCACTGAAATTCTCAGAAAGGATCTTTCTACCTCATGTCTTTTAGTAAGCAATCTTTTAAGACAATAATCTGGGTATATAAGGAAAACTTAGAAGAATTCTCAACTCTTAATAGGACAGAAATTAACCTGTGTACAGGAAGCATTTACATAGTCAAGTAAAAAAAAAAAGTCATTGAAATATGAAGAGCAGTTCTGGTATGGACCAAAACCTCTGCAAACAACTTTAAAGATAATCACAGTTAAAATGCACAGGTTTTAATGCCAGCAGATACCATTTTTTAACACGGATGTACTGTCCTGCTGTCTCCAACTATCTAGGTGTTCAAAATAATAACTTTGTGTATGTGATCACGCACAACACATACATACCAACTGCAAGATCCTGTCTCTACCTACATACCTGCTCATGTATGGTTTCTTTTGATCTTTTTATTTGCTCACAAGTTATGAAACCTGGAAGTTTCTCATTTTCCAGCTTTTCTCTGCAACCATAACAGCTGGAAACATACGTATGGTTGTGGGGTTTTTTTTTAAATGAAAGCTGAAATTCTTACTTAGTGACATGACTGAAAATACTGGAGCTTTAAAAAAAACCAAAACAGTGAAAAGAAAAATAAGACATGATAAAATCACAAGAGCTGGCTATGCTGACTGCTGAAATTAATGCTAAAACAGTTCTGACTTAGTGGGATTTAATTTTACCCTGAGAATGGAAATAACTGAAAAGTATGTTTTGGGTCACTGCAGGGTTAAAGTTATAGTTGCTGAGGTGTCCTAAGCTTCATGTGCATATATGATAAGACCTGATTCCCCCTAATAAAAATGTTATCTGTTCCTCTCCTCTTAATATGATAGCTGGAATAACTTAAGCACTCTCACAGCTCGTGAGCAATCACCATACAGCCAAGTGCAGTGTATCCCTCTTTACCATCTTTCTGAAGGATATTTAGATTTTTGGTTGTTTCTTTTTTGCCTGAGAATTGATTTAAGAGCATATGTATAGTTGATAATTTATTTTTTAAGATTATGCGAAAGTTCTGGGCTTACTGGGGGTCTGTGCTTTATGAGTGATGCAGAGATGCCATCCCTGTAGCTTGTTGTGATCATTCTGATGATGACAGTAGTGATGAACACGGTGAAAGTGCCCTTACTTGTAGCAAGCTGCCTTGTGTCCTTCCCCTCAAATGTGCAAATGACAGTATTTTGATCAAAATTCTTTTGCTGGCATAAAGCAGTTCTAAGCTTAGTTTCTCTTTTGAAGGTGCATTCCCAGCTCAGCAGTGACTGTCCCCAGGAATCACACGGCTGTGAGAAGGGGAGAGGAGCCTCCTAGCACTGGCTGCCTTCCATTGCCTCTCCTCTCTGTGTCCAGTTGTCTTTTTTCTCCCTTCACCTTCTGTACTTGTTTCTGGGATATAAGAGTACGTTGTGTGCTCCTTAGGCATTTGAATTTCAGTGTGTATTTTGTCCAGAAGGAATCAGCTTAGTGCTTTATCTGGTGATTTGTTTGCTATGCAGTTTTCTCACTCTTTTGTACAGCGTTCTGATGTGTGCCAGTTTAACAACTCAGTTAAAATAACGATGGAGGTGCAATAACCTTTTCATTGCTAAGGGTAAAACTTGCTGCCCTTTGTGTAGCCAAATACACCAAAGCAGGCTACCAAAGCAGCACTGCTTTTCCAGTTTAACAGGTTTAGCTGATGTAACTGGTTTGCCACTGAGTTTATTATAGTTTCATAACTCACCAGGGCTGGCAAGTGAGTGTTTTGGCTTTTCTTTCTCTGCCCGTGCAGCGGTAGTGATAGTCATCAGAGCTCTCAGCCCTGCAGATAATCTCTTCGGGTTATCATTTACTTGCAAACAGTCGTGTGAAGTATTTGTGAAAAGGCTTTTGAAGTGGCATTGCAGGCGGATGCTGCCCGGAGCTGCAGAGCAGGCGGTGTTTACACAGGGGCAGAGGATTTCTCTGCCCGGTGTGGTTCTCCTCAAGTGCTCGTATTCTGTGGCTACACTGTTTGCCTTTCTAATGAAGTGAACTGTTTATTTGAAATATGTGGTAGAAGGTATTTAAACAGAGACTAAAGTAAACTTTAGGGCTGTTCACATAAGCCGTACATATCTGGTTTGTGAAATGAAGGAAAACAATTTGGCTGCAGCTTACCTCTGGGAAGGGCAGTTAGGAACTGTTTAAACAACGAACTGGGCTGCAGCGGATGTTTCTGCAGCCTCTCACAGGCCTTCAGTGATGACTGCTGCTCATGTAGGCATTCCTCAGGATGCTGCCTCGATGCAGAGCTCAAAATTGCTGTCGTTATTTAAAAGGGGGATTTATTCATTAGCTGAGAAAACTCGGGTACATTCATATTTGATTAAAACCATCCCAATTAGACAATGGACTGTTGAGAGCCAACATATGCTATTGCCTTTATAACGTCATTAGTAACCCAGAGTCCCCACTTTGAAATAAGATCGTGCCCGAGTGCACAGACATCTGTTTCTGCCTAGCCAGATGGAGGTCAGCAACATAACTTAAACTGCTAATCCTCATTGTGGAGAGTGGAACAGGAATCTGAGGAAGGTAGGAACAAATGAACTCGGATCCTGCTCCTGGCAAGGCATGAGGTATTGATGGCGATACAATGCTTGGAACATGCTCTGCAGAGTTCTCGTAGTAAGTTTCTGCCTAACCACAAGCAGAAGTACAGCGAGTGAAGGAGGGCTGGTTGAAGTGAAACTTTCTGTGGCTAAGGCATTTCAGTTCGTCTCAGAGAACCTCACTGCTGCTCCTGGCTCCGCCACAGTTGTGCCTGATGGGAGCATTAGTCGGCACAGCACAATGTTTCTCAACAATGACTGGCAAAACAGAGACCTTGATGGTGGGGAGTGCTTTTCACCCCCTGTCAGAGCACAGAACAATTAAAACTGGGCATGTGAGGACTTCAGGAGCAGAGATTTCCAGCCCTGTCCAACAGAGACCGTATGTTTCCATCCATCATTTATATTTTTTGGCGGGGAAGAAAGCACCAAGTTGGTTGGGACTACAATGCCACATCCTCTGGTATTGTTTCTCTGCTTTTTCTCCTTGGGAGCAAGGGGAGTCACAACACTTCAGACTCCTTGGGTTCAGCATAGAGATTAAAACAAACAAAAAGTCCTTATGCTCCCAGAGTGCAATAAATATGCTAGAATTTCAATAGGATCCAAACAAGCGACAATAGTAGCATTAAGAGCTGGCAAATCCTTTGATGTTATTGACCAGAAAAGGACTCTTGTGGTCTCTGTCATGAACATTTAAACTTTTGACCTCCAACCTTTGTGTCAAATGGCTTTTCCATATGGAGGGTTACTATACCTCTCTCACTGCCACTGCATTTAGTAGAGCATCAAACACTTCACTGGCGGGAAACTGATGCTTAATGCATTGGAAAAGGCCCAAGATTGCCAGAGGGTGGGCCTGAAGAAAACTGTCTTCCCTTCTTCTGCTGAAATGTAAATGAAGTCCCCTGTTTTCCTATAGCCTGATTGCATCTGAACTCCACACAGAAACGTGGAAGAGAGGATTGTGTCTCAGTGGACAGGAGACAGACATCTTAAGTTACTTTTTCCACCACCTCTTATGCAGTGTAATATGCAAACCTACAGGTGAAAGATGGGCTTTTACTGGCTGGGGATGTCTTCATGATTATGCCACAGAGCTGAAATCCTGCAACTCTGGCTCTGCCCTTGGTGATGCACTGGCTAACTGTCAGAGAAAGGGGTTTGCAGCCATCTTGGCCTTTTGGAATGTGCCAGGGATGCGCAGAGTATGAGGGACCATATTGGCATGGTGTACTTTCCAGAAATGACCAAAAGCAGATCCAGGGGTGAATGTAAGAACTTGACAGGTGACCCTGTCTCCTTTTACCCCTCTGTCAATTTCACAAAATTTTCAGTTGAATTCCTTGGTCTTATGGTTTCAACACTTTCAGATCCCTACTACACTTCTTTACTGTGACTTTCCCCTTAAGTGAGGCTATTCAAACCTCCTGTGTCCATATCCTCCTGTGTTGCTTGGCTGTGTGGCAAGGAATGGTGTACCTCGTTCTCATTTGGCCGTCTTTCCTCTCTTATGGCTCCTTTTGCCTCCTTGTAGCACCCCTGGCTTCTCCTCTAGGATGTAGAGAGGAATAAAAAGCAGCCTCCTTTTAGTGTCCCCTTACCCATTTGGGTGGGCAGAAGAACAGTTATTTCCCTCTTCTCTCGTATTTGTGGGTTTGTGTTACACCTAATTCTGCGTTTTCTCCTGTCTCATCCCTCAATCACCAAGCTGAGGAATGTGGCTGTGCACAGGCAGATTGTGTAACTTTTTTCCTGGTCTGCCTGGGCTGGAGAAAGCTATACTATTATACTTATATATGGTAGTGCCAGAAAGCTCAATCAGAGACTGGGGCCCTGTTGTGGTAGGCACTGTAGACAGGTGATGGAAAGATAGAAACTGCCCTGAAGACTTCGCATCTGTGTTGTTGCTATGCAGGAAAGTCTTTGCTAATGCCATGGGCTGCTTTGCCCACTGTTGCATATATATGCTTCTGCCTGTTCAGATCTCGGTTCTTCCTATTTTCCTTTTCTCTCATTGGCAGGAGTGTTCTTCCTCACCAGTGAGGCTGGACCTACCCAGGAGTCCTGGCAGTGGTGCTGGTGTCAGTAGGACACAGTGCAGGCAGAAGGCCTCAGGAGATGCTGCAGCTGGTTCTGCAGCCAGGTGCCCTCTGCAGCTGTGTGCCCCCGCTCTGCACCTCTGATGTGGACTCTGCTGAGTCGGGGCTGTCCTGACAGGGTGTAAGGACCATAAGTATTAATTAAGCTGAGGTTGTCCATTTTTGATTTGTGCTTTTAAATAAGTGTGCTCAGACCTACATAGCCTTCTTCCTGTTTTTCAGCAGTGATGCCAGCGTAAAGTGGTTGTGTTAAGTAAAGGGTTGGCCACGTTGGGTAAGCAGCACTTAGTTCCCAAAGCGAGAGAAGTTTACGTCAGATCCTGCCACTACATCTGCAGAGAACAAGAGAGAGGATGAAAGTGTTTATAAGACTTTATGAGGAACTTCCATACTTTCCCATAAAGAGAATGCCCTTTGGTGGGGAAGAGGAATTGGGGAATCCGAAATCCTAACCAAAAAAAAAAAAAAGTTTAGTTATATCTGCAGCTGATACTGTCATCCTGTGTTCGGGTAGTGGGAAACAGAAGTTGTCTATAAAGAAAAATGAACTTAATTAAAGATCATGAAAAAAAGTCAAGAGAGATTAGTAAAGAACAAGTAGTTTCAGGCAGTGGAGCCACTCTTTTTAAGTAATTAAAGGAATAATAGGGAATTAATAAAATTTTTGCTCTTTATTGGGATTTTTCACTGAAGAGGTTCAGAGTGTCTTAGAAAGGGCATCTCTGTGTTAACAGTGACCAGTCTGAGGCCCGGGGAAGTGACATAATTTAACAATGGCCCTTTTTGTTAAAAATACTTTTCTTAAATTTTGGCTTGTAAAAGTAACTAAGATTGATTTGAATATTGACAATATGACATTCTCAAAAATAGGCTGAGTGAGCACTTAGACTAAATGTCAATAGGGCAAATTAAGGGAATTCACTGTGCTTTCCATCTCCAGTAATGATCTGAAACAAAAAGTAACCAGCATAAAAATGAAATACAGAGGAAAATCTCTCTAAGAAGCTGAGGGAAGATAAGAGAACATGGAGAAAGAAAACAGCCTAAAGTCAAGTATTTAGAAATGTCAAGAAGTAAAACCAAGAGCCAGTTCGTGTTGACTTGATTTGACTTGAGCAGTGCCCATTTCACCAGCAGTCTCCTAGAAATGGTAGGTAAGGTCACTGCCACATAATGAATGCATTGTCTCATAGTGGAAAAAAGAAAGATAATGGTTTTGAGACTGTGTGTAAGAAATACATACCCCTGCTAAAAAAGGGAAATTTGCAGAAACAGGTTATTTGTATTACATGTTTCTAAGGCTGCCTCCTCCTAAACAGTGTCAGCCTACAACGAGAACCCGATGCCCAAGAGTGCAGGGATGACAGCCCAAGCTGGAAGAAACACAGAAAGCAGAAATAAGTAACCGTGATTAATTTAGAATATGGACAGAGAGGTTAAAGTTTGCAATAAAATGTCTATTATCAAGTGGCCTGACAGCACATGTAATAGCTATCTGCTCATCTGCAAGAGCTTGAAGAATGTAAACACCACAGGAGGAGAGTAATGGCTAAGGATGATACAGAAAGAAGCTAAATAATTATGAATATTTGGATGAAATTTTTAAAAATCAGGTTGAACAGGGAAAAATGGAAGTCTCTCAGAGTATTCATCTGATGGTGCATCCCATAGAATCTGAGCAGTTTTAGTATCTAAAAATAGACATCATTGATCTAATTATACATTTTCCTCTCTACTTCCTATCATGCCATAAAATACTCATCAAAGCTGCCAAGTCTAACCTATTTCCAAGTCTTTCACACTTTCAGCTGCTGAAAATCTATTTAGCTATAGTGAATTTTACTGTGCTACACTGATACCCAACTGTTTGACGTTTGGCCTTTCAAATAGCTTTTAAACTTGATTCTGCTACACAGAAGAGCACACAAGTCTCCAAGCCATCGTTTAAACAGATAATGTTTGCAGACTGACTCACTGCTGCTTACAAACTTCTGTCACCAAAGCTTGTTGAATTACCCAACTTGTCTTTATTTGTTTCCACATCAAATCAGCAGCAATACATGAATATTTCTAGTTTTGCTCCCCCACCCTTGTTTCCAGCTTTTTGTTGCCTCTCCTTAGCCACATTTACCTCTGCATCTCACAGATATTTGTCATTGCTAAGTTAACATGTGCTGCTGATAGCACGGCATTCAGCTGCATTCTTTGAGCTCTGTTGAGCATTAGGGAATAACCAAGCTGATCTGTGGCAGCACCTCCTTCCTACTGTTCAGGAAGTCCATGTTAAACTTCTGCTTAGAAGTTCTTGAAAGTTAAAAGCCTTGCCGTGAGATTTCTTCTTTAGTTCTCTCCAGTGTGGATCAGGATTTATTTTGTTTGTAATCTTTTCATTTCCTCAGTTTCCACTTTGTAACTCATCCTTAACCACTGGAATGTGCAGTGTGCTACAGAAATGGATATGAACAGGTAGATAGGTACAAATTATTTTTGTATATATTGTGGTTATGGATCTAGTTACTTCCTGCTTCCAGAGGAGGAAATACTGAGGATGTGATCCTCCATGCGTGTGTAATCAAAGGTGGGAAGAATTCCAGAGCAGCTGGATGAAACTCTCAAGCTGGGATTATTGAGAGTTAAACATGGTTGCTCATTTTGGTTTTCATAATTTTTAGGGATGGATTTTGAAGTGGTGAAGGCTGCACTGACGCATGGGGCAGGAACCACAAGAAGGCAACTGTGTTGCAAGGCAGAAGCTGAATCATTTTCTTAACTGCAGCATCCTTTGGAGGTAGAAGAAGGAGGGATCTCTTTTGTCAGCTTCCTGGCAGAGGGCAATTTGTCATTTTCTTGCAGAAACCATATTATTAAGTTTTTTAAGAAATGATGCATGTGATCCAGAGGTTATGAAAAAGATGAGCTCTGCTATACCGAGAGCCAGCTGCGTTAGATGAAACAATTACACCTCCAAGTAATGGGATGGTAAGGCTAAGACATCTCATCATCATCCTCTTATCCTGACATCATGGGCCAGTGTACAGCTGCTGGGTGTATGCAGTTGTGCTCCTCTTCATGAAGGTTGCTTATAGGATGAAGCAGCCAGTGTTTCTTAGGTGGAAGGCAGGATATTCCTGATGCATTTCCACCAATCTGGTGTTTGGTCTGAGGAAGACTGGGCTGATGGAGTGACTCAGCTTTCCTGCTCAAAAAAAGTATGTCCCAAGAGGGTTGTGGGGCAGCAGTGCTCTTCCCACCCCTCTCACAAGGCAAGTTCATGGCTGCTTGATCAGGGCAGCACAAGGAGTTCTTTCTTTGCTTACCAGTGCATCCATCCCAGTGGGAACAGTTATTTGATTTCTGGATGGACAAATGGCAGTGAGCACTGGAGTCTGTTGAATGGACTTGAGAAAGTTTAGTTAGTATTCCAGAAGGCAGTCCTGCTCCTTAGACAGCAGAGTTGCATTGACTGGAAGGAATAATAAAGTGTTCAAACTGAAATCAATCCAGCAGTTACTTAGCCAATACCTGAAGCAAATCTGGCATATTAAAATACCTCTCAGTGCCAGCTGATGAAATCAGTTCCAGCAACTTTTATTCCAGCACAACCAGAACTGCTCCTCCCTCAAGTGTTTGGCATGATGGTTGTTGTGGAACTGCTAACAATAAAACATGCTCCCACAAGGAGTTTAGGCTTACAAACTGAAAGTATTAAAATGGATGACAGGAATCTAAGATGCTCCAAAGTCTTAATTTTTGTTTTTGCAAAGATAGAAATTCTTTTTCAGCCATAACAAGAGCTGGAGGTGTGCTCTAGTTAGTGAGGTTTGGCTTTGGAACTGCTGTGGTTTATTTTTAATATCAGTACATAGGCTCTGTGAGCACCAGCAGAGGATAGAGAAAGGAAGTGTGATCATCATTAATACACACAGACATGTGGAAGGGAAGCGATCCAATGGAAAATTGTCTATTCTCTGAATGTGTTACATCTACTGTACGTTATCACAATTACCATTTAGTGCTACTGGAATGGAGAGAACTTGCCCCTTAGAAGTTCCTTTCCTCAATTTCCTTCCATCTATTTCTTGGCTTTATGCAATTATTTGACTTTTTTCCCAGCTTTGCCATGGTTTTTCCTTTTTCCTATTTAGAATCCCCTTCTCTGAGGAGTCAGATGGTGAGTTAGCTGCGTCCATGTCAACGTGACTGTTGCCACATTGGAAGCGTGTGCGTGCATGCGCACACAGACGTCTGGAAAAGCGTCCTGAGATAACTGGCTGTAGCACGGCAGCGGATCAGCCTGCAAACAAGCAGTGCTTCAGATGGCAACCAGCCATGCTTGAAGCAGCAACCCCAGTCACCATAGGGAGACTCTTCAAAGTGCACAAAGTTAAGTGCATGCATTAACGTGTAGCTGTGGCTTAGTCATTTTTTCTTCCTGATTAAAGCCTCTGTATAAGCAGACATAGAAAACATAAATCACCCCTTATTGAAAGAGAACTAAAAACCCTCAGAGACAACATGTGGTCTTATTGAGCCCTAATGCAAGCTGTAATTAAAAAGAAATCCAAAATAAGATCTTTGCTTGGCAACTAAGAACCTAATTCTTGCCATAAAACCTGGCAATACCATTAAATTCAGATCAATTGAAGTAAATGTACGTGAAGAAACAGTGGTGCCCTTAGGGACTCCACAAAGCTGAATATTATAAAATTCTCATCTGGTGATCAGCTTGTGAACCAAAGGAAGTGTAGAAATTTGCTGGCAAACTCTTCAAAACTGTTCTACATATTGAAAAGACATTAACAGGAAAGCTATATTTTGCATCATACTGTATCTCTTACATCTGGTGTGAAAGCTTGGTACTGTCGAGTTCAGCCTCAAGACTATAATGGATTTAATCAGGAAAGAGATTTCACCTCAAATGAGGTTGTATCTGAGATAGAAGTTTGCACCTGGCTCAGCTCTGACGTGTAATTTGGTGAGCTGATTGTCCTAAGGACAAAGTGCTGAAGCATAACAAGGCTTCCTGTGTTGGGCTTGAGACCTCTGTTTTCTTGGCCCTGACCTTGCGACACAGGTACAGACATCGGGGCCACACTGGGTGAGTTCAAGCCAGTGCAGGTATCTTCTACGGTAGCAAATGTTTTCTTGATGTTCTGGAAAATGCAGCCTGTCATTTCAGCAGCCATCTCCCTCAAGCGTTTGGCAGGAATCACAAGGTGCTTGAGCAAGTCAGCTAGCTGAGAGCAGTGTTTTACTAGTATCACCATCACAACCGAACTTTCCAAATGTAGTGATCCCCTAAGTAAGGCTTATTTGAGAGACTACGGAGTGTACAGAAAAGTTATCGTTAACTTCAGTGAGCTTTGTAGCAGCCTAACCCCTCTGCCATTGCCTCAAAATGTTGCACAGCACCTTCAAGCCAGCTGGCATCATCCACCTTTCCAACAAGTCTTGCTGTGAATTGCATCTCATCAGACTTCAATTCAGGTTTGCTGTTCAGCATCAAGGATCATACATACCTGTGCTTTCTCCCAGTTTCTTTCCCTTGATGCTGCAGCAGAGACTTAGGTTGTTGACTTTCAGAGAGCAAGAGTAGGTCTTCTTCTTTCCTGTATGGGAATGATTGTAATTGGAGAGAGATGATCCTATTCACTTCTTTAAGAAGGTAAGAATGATTCTTAAAGGAGAAATAAAAAGGCAGGTTTTACACAACGGAAAGTCAGCATAAATTGACATGTTTTCCAGAAAAAATCTCACAGTGATAAAATTGATGAGTTTGTAGCATTTCAGCCAGTTATGTCTCCCACTTTGTTTTAAGGAGACCCTGCTAGCTGTGCAGGACACAGTAGAGCATCTGAAGGAAGCTTACAGTAGTAGGCAGCAGAGAATTCAGAAGGCGGCAACAGCTACCAAACTCAGCAATGCGTGAGCAAGGTGTTCACGTGTATTTCCAGTGCTTTGGCGTGTCCTTACAAGTTCTTGAAAACAGTGGAATTTATGCACAGAATCAGATACTTCTATCAAGTTGAAGCTGAGGGCTGCAAGTTCACAACCAGTATCTGTCCGTGTACTGTACACTTACATCAGGGAGTCTCTGCAAGGATGTCACTGGCCCAGGAATTCACAGTTGCATTTGGATGTCTGTAAGAAAACTGCCTGGCATACTCTGTGTAAGTTTGCATCTTAGCCAGAATTTTTAAGAAAGTAATAAATAATTTTCTTAGCAGAGTAGGAAGTTTGATTTTGCCGATTTGTTTTGGTGAGAGGAGTTTCTCCTTGCCAAAGATGAGAGGTTTGTTCCTCACAGTTTAAATGAATGAATGAAAACATAGTCAGAGCAGGTACCCTGTCTTTTACACTAAGTTTTTCCCCTGGTTTTCTAGATAGGTAAAGCATCTCACACAAACAACCATGAGTCAGATAGGTTCAGATTCAATTCTAGCCTGACTGGTCTCACTCATTCTTTACTTACCTGCAGTATAAATAATCATGGCAGAATGCGCTGTTAATATTCTGATGGTGCCTTTAATGAAATAGTTACTGGGTGGGATATGAAAAGTAAATGTGAAACTGGCTACAGCCTCAGTTACTGCTTTGTATTATCTGTCTTATTATCTATTTTATGTAAGTATGTGTCAACTGATTACATTTTATGCCATTTCAAGTGAATTCCAAGTGAAGCCCTGGACGGTGGGTGCTTTGGCAGCTCTCTGATTGATCTCAGAGTCTTTCCATATAAATACTCAATAATTTTTGAAGTGGAGTGGTCTTGGGGCCCCAGGCATGTAGAATTTACTACTTTTATGCTGAGGGCTGACCGAAACATGGCAGGATTTGATTTCCATCTCTAAAATTGACTCCACCAGTTCTACAGTTCTGTACATTATTCTCCCTGTCTCCCATTTAGCATGTTAGTCTGCTGACAGTAGAGTACACAGCACTTAGCAGCTGGTTTGTGGAACCATCAGTCAGGAAATTGTATGATAAATAGGAGGCAGCCAGGTTTAGTGGCACTTTATTCTGCTTCAGCAGTTTTAGCCTGACTTTGGAAAAGTCATCATGTGGTTTTTCTTAAGGGTTGCAACAAGAGATGGCTATAGTGTAGTAACTTATTACACATACACTTGAGTTATGATGTTCACCAGCTGTATTGCTCATGTGTAAATAATAAACTGTGAGACGGATAATTATGTTGGGGTTTGATATGCAGCTCTGCTCTGGTCGGCTCAGGGCTGACGGAGACAGCTCCCTGTGCCATGATGGAGTACGGCTGTTTCCCAGATGGAAACTACAAACAAGATGCAACCAAGATATACAAAGGAGCTTAATGTGAGAGGACTCAAAAAGATGTTCTTGGAGATTTATAGCCTATGCGTAAATAAAACTTGTTGAAGATCTGCACTGCATAAGCCCCACAGAGAAGAGTACTTTTTTTGCGTTGTTGAATATTAAGTTTCTATTTCTCAGGTAGGGGAAAGTAAATTATACATTGAGGAGGGTCAAATGGTGTTTTACTACATATTTACTAGGACTGCTTTTAATGGATGGGCTGGGTGAGGGTGGGACAGTGAGGAGGCTTGGCGTCCTGAGTGGGATTTCATGTTTTGGCCAGGTGAACCACATTCTGTCTGACATGAATATGCGTAGCAAAATCTCTATGGTCTTACCTGTGCTCTCCAGACTCACTCTTTGAAGGAGACACAAAGGGCAGAGAAGGATTTACCTGTGCATCCATGAGGATGTGAGTGACTTCCTTTTTTGCTGAAAAAATGGTGGCAGACTTTGTATTGTAAAATGCCAGACATCTGCTTGGAAACCTCCCCTCTTTGGCTTATGCTGCTGTAGTCAAACACCAGTTTAGCAGGGAAGAGGGCAGGCAGGGAGATGTGATAAAATACACTTCCCATGCCCCTTTTCCCCTTTGCCTTGGTGTCTGCTCAGGAATGTGTTTCAGGAGGTGGCAGCAAGCATCCTTCACTCGGGCAATGGACAGTATGTTCCCGATCATCTGGGACCTATTTTTTACCTCCATTGAAGACCATGAGTGCTTGGCATGGGTTCTGAAGCTCATAACACATTGCATGCCAAGGTCCAGTTGGTGCAGCAGAACCAGAATTAAAAATTCCGTGAGTTTGAGCTCCCAGCTTACATTATAAGCCACAATTATTTTTCATTTATGGTGCCTCAGTCAGTAAATGGCTGAAATATGCTGTGGCTAATGACATGCTGATGTCCTTTAACAAAATTGAGCCATGTAACTGGACAGTCTGTGTCAGATGTTTCCAGGCTTTCTCGAAATACTGGTAATATTTCCTCAGAAATTATTTCCCCTTCATCCCCTGTGTGTATTCCCTCAGGGCAATGAGGTTTGTTCCTCTTGTTCTTCTCCCACTTCAAAATTAATAATAAAGCAAACAAACTTCATACAAATACGATGAGGAAAAAAAAAAATTTTTTTTAACCATCTCTAGATGGAACCAGGGAGCTGCTTTCACAAATAATATAATCTAAGAGGAGGTTTACATTTTGCTGAATAGGAAAGGCAGGAAATAAAAAGAAAAGATACCTTCAAGAGTTGGTGGGCAAAACTGGAATAGAATTATTTTTACTGCCAGTGCATGATTGAAGTTTTCTTTTTTTCAAGAAGCATTTTAATGAATCCATGACAAGACCTAATGTCTGTACTTCTGAGCTTTTGGTGACAGATAAATACGTGACATCACCCAAAGTGGCAACTGGGTAATGATTGTGCAGTATCAGTTTGTTTCATGCTTCTGGAGGTGCTTAACATCTCGTTTGAATTGTGAGCGTTGGGGAGGCAGTGGTGAGCAGCGTGTCACATTTTTGAGGCACACGGATCGCACTGGTGTGCTGGTGAGGGGAGCTGTGTGAACTGTGCCCGTCAAAGCTGGGAGGCAATCTGGCTGCAGAAGTGGTGGGGAGGGCAGGCTGATGTGCAGCCCCTCAGGGCAGAGCCCATGGGGGTGTCAGGGGCGCATTCCCCCTTTTGTCAGCCTGTCTCCGAGGCTCTCTGGAAACAGCGGGGAACAGGAGTTCTGACAGCTGCAAAATCCCCCATCCTGTGAAAGCCATGGAGGAGATAGAGCAGGGGAGCTACTGCAGCGATGAGTCCCTGGTCTCCAGTCACAGGGACAAAGAAAGCACCCTTCCTTTTCAAGAGCTGGGTATGAAATGAGTCCCTCTGAAATTCCTCCCAAGTCCAGCCACTGGTGTAGTGAATTTAAACATCTCCAATATGGCCTTTCCCAGTCGCATTTCCCTTCAAACATCGTTGTCTGATTTACTCCAGTTTTACTTACATTTCTCAGCACATCACTTCAGCTTTGCTTTCTGCTGTAGGATTGTGTGTACATCTCTGAGAGTATACTTTTTTATTGCATTGTACTCTCTGCTTAGGCTTTTTGTCCTGGGATAATTTTTTTTTCTTGTTTTAATACAAAATAAATAAATCAGGAATGCTTATGAAAGCCTTGATGGTCCTTTTGATCTGATGCTTCACATATGGGCACATAATTATTTATTAAAGACTTTTTTATGCCCCTTTCCATTTAAGCTAAAAAGAGAATATTAAAATTAGTAAATACATATTCATACAAACACTGTGGGCCAAATTCTTCTCTCAGACAGACCTGACTGATGGGAGCACAGAAGGAGATTGTGACCCCTAAGTTGTAGCACTGTTAACACATGTTTTTCAGTATCTGTTCTGTCTTTATGAATGTTGTTTTTAAAGAGTCATTGGACATACTCAGATCTGGGAACCTCACTTGTTTTTCAGATCCGCCTCACCTCTTTCCAGCATTCCACCCTCCTGTACCAATTGATGCGAGACATCATGAGGGACGCTACCATTATGAACCATCTCCCATTCCTCCTCTGCATGTGTGAGTATTCAGTGCTCCCCCTTGCTTCCTGAAAGAATGGACAAATACATGAACCTTTGCAATGCTTGAAACCATACACCTGGAGCACTTCTACAGTCTTGCTAGAGTGCGAGATTTACTTTTGGAAAGCATTGAGATTATCTGTTCACAAAGCAAAACCCATGCTGGTGCTTGAGAAATTCATGTTACAGTAGGTAGCTGGCAAGGGTTACCTATGTGTTTTGCTGACATTTATTCTGTATTATGTCATTCTATAAAGACTAAATTAAAAAGTGCTGGGCCCTGTGAAATACAGCCAGATAAACATGTATTTAATCTGTATTAAATTTGGTATTCTTCATAGCTGAAATTTCCTTTCATGCCAAAGGTTTGTTTACAAAACAACCAAAAGGTTGGGTTTTTTCCCTGGTGACTGCTATGAAGCATAATGAAATTTTTGGTAAATTTTCTTAGTCCCTGTTGTGTGCACATATAGGCAGTCGGCTGATTGATGGGAATGTCACCCAAACAAAATGGCAAATGTGATAGAGCACATGGTTTACACAAAGATAAAAGAAATGAATACCAGTGATAACGTGCATTAGAAAAGGGTGCTAGTGGTGAAATCCTGTAGAAATAAATTTTATCTTACTCCATATGGGGAGACGTGTATCAGCATTGCAGAGTAAACCAGTAGATGTGTCCAGAAAACTGCTAAATACCATTTAAAATGGAGCTGAAAAGCAGGGCTTGGAACTTCACTAAAAGGCTTGATGTATACATTTAATCATATCTACTAATCACCTCTCACACTGAGAAAATACAAGAAGAGAAGCACAAGTAATGCTTTGAAGAATAATGCTAGTTGTTTAGATGGCAGATTGCTTTTCTATGGCTATTAGTTACAGCTATGTAATTACACATATGCAGAAGAAAAATGAAGTTGTTTTAAAACAAGTCCTCCTCGGTGAGCAGAATTAATTGATATTAACAATCCTAACTACATGTGCAAGTACACACACGATATTTTACTAAGAGTTTTTTTTTGGTCAGTCTTCTATTACTGAATTGTAATTTCAGAGCAAATTTGCCTGGAGGTAAGTAATAAATCTGTGTTGCAGTCTTCTTGGGCATTAGAGGAAAAGTGGGTATTTATAGGAAGAGAGAGCACAGAAGTTTGTGATTCATTCCTCAGAGTTCCTCAGATGCATCACCATTTACACCACAATCTACCACATAAAAAAATACACTCAAATACATGCTTAAATTTGCTGCTAAATACTGTTGTAAGCTGATGGTGGCAGACTCAGACAGTCATTACAGGGTCATCCTAGATTTTGCAGTGCAGTCTGTTCTTCATGGATGGCTGTTTTTGGGAGCTCGGGGAGATGATCCTGCTCATTCTGCAGCTAGTGGGGAATTTGCCTTTCTCTTTGTATTGGGCAGATGGGGTAGGGAGTTTTAACCTGCATCAGCAGAGGACCATCATCCAAGACACAGGTGCTGCTTGCCAGCTTCAAAGAGTCTTCTGGAAATCTGTGCCATGTGGGACCCTGCCTGACTGCATTTGCTGAGCTGAGCCCTCTCTGGAGCCTCTGTCCCATGAACCCAGTCCATAGCATGGCAGCCCACGCCCGCAGCAGGGCTTCTGGGTGGGTAGACCACTGTCACCTGCTTTGGGTGACAGTGGGAAATCAGGACTAGCAGTCTACACTGCTGAGTGCCAAGATTTCTGTAAGAGCCTCAAAAGATGTTGGAAGTGCCTGTTTCTTACCTTGTTTGGCATTCAGGGGTAGTTCCCTCTGACCCCAAAATCATGTTCCTTCTATGGAAATGTTCCCTGCTGTGTGCTGTGCACCCCTGCTCCCTGATTAAGTGGTGATTCCGCTGGGCTCTGCAGAGGCAAGGAGGTCTTAGCCAGATGCGACATGACTGAAGGCAGCTGTTTTACAAACACACTCTGATATCAGCCCATGCTTTAAACTCAAAATTGCCTTGATATTGGCCATTTTTTTCCCCATTAACTTCTGTTGATTCTTTTGCTCATTTGGTTTTATGTCACCACTGAAATGATGAGCTGTAGTGGACCCTTGGAGCTGTTGTGGTTGGTGTAATTAAATATAAATAGGCAATTAAGCAACTTAAAAAAAATTGGTTGGACTTCAACATCTTTGTAGATGTCAAGGTTTGTCATGCTTTTGCAGTTTTCAGGAAAATACTTTAATGTACATACATGTGAGGCAGGCACCCAGTGGTTTTTTTGCAAGTTCTACAGAGCCTAGTGTATCACTTAGGGATCATTTGGAGCCATTACTTGAACTGGTGTCCTAGCACCCATTAAAAAGAAAATAATAAGGAGAAAGAACTGGATTGAGAAGGTATTTGAGAATTCTGAGAGAAAATGGCAAGAACACCAGTCAGGATGCAAATGTTCACCTACAGCTTCAACAATGACTTCATTGTATGATTGCTTTTCTCCCTCAGTATTGTAGTACTCTCAAATGTGTGTATGTAATATAAATTAAAAATGAAATAAAAAAAAACCAAAAAAACATGATTTTAGTTATCCAAGGTCCTAGAAATATGTTCCAGAACCTGTCAAGCCTTAGTGGAATTAGTTTAGGTGTAATACAAGTGCAGAAGAAATGGGAAAAGGGCCTTGTCGGCATGGTACCTGCAGTGTCTGCACATAATTTTGAACACTGGGCAAGTGAAAAAGAAAAAAAAGCAAGAATTTTAAAGATACTACAGTGCTCTTACATACTTGCAGCTCTAAAAAGGTATATGTATTTATATGTGTGATTATTATAGTTTAATTGCTGATGGTCACAACTGTTGCATCCCAAATTTCAGCCCAGAGCCAAATTTTATAATTTGAGTTATAAACCCTTAAAATAAGGGTTTATGTTTATGATGGAATTGCTGACAGATGCTTATGTATAGTAGGACTAGCAGGCATTGCTGTAATTATGCTATCGTATCCCATCATTAAAGATTTCAATTGAAAGAGGTTTATAAATTGCTCTTCCTCTTAGATAAACCACCCTACATTAAGGCATCAACGATATGGTGCAGAATTAAATTAAAATCTCATAAAATGAAATATGTTCTGTATTAGCTGTTTGACACTTAATTTGCCTCTGAATGAGTAGAGGAAATCACAAATTAACCTGCCTTTGTTTTTCCAGCCATGGCTTATTAGGTGTTAGAACAACTGCAATTACAGCCCAATAATAACCCCCAACCCTTATGAATATGTACTGAAATGTGTCACTTTGTGTTACCAAAACCTGTTAGAACTGTGTAGTTATCTTGGAATTTCTACAGTACATCTTTGGCTTATACTGCAGGAAGATGTATGTAACTTAAGTTGTTCTTCAGGGGCAATGGATGAATGACAGAATTGACAGAATTGAGGCTGGAGCTTGTGCTTTGCTTTCATTATTTTCTTCTCTCAAATTCAGTTAAAAAAAATCCAGTAAACTCTATTCACTTTTGCAGGTTAAATTATGTGATAAACATCATATGATTAAAACAAGCCAAAAGAAGCATGGCTTTAGTAATCCCATTTCTTGCTTTCTTTTTCTTTGTTGTTTTTGTCCATCTCTTTTCTAATTTCCAAAATTTATTTCTAAAATATGATATAAAGGAGGAGCTGAAGCTCATCTGTGTTTTGGTCCTTGACATTTGCTAGGTCATCCATAACAGTGTGATGCCTTCTCTGGTTGGTGTGCAGTGATCCAAAATCATGCCTCTAATAAGGGTGTTTATTTGAAATTAATACCATGAGTATGCTACTTCTCTTCAAGTATCACAAACTTATTATTGGCTAACTCTTCCAGTTGCTTATGTCTTTGTTTGGAATGAGAGTTGTTAGCAGTGAACAGAAGAAGAATAAGGGTATCTTGTCTATTTTTATGACAACTTTACAGTCCCACAACTTCTAAAATCTGATTTAGCCAGGATGAGAGCTTTTATTTATTAATTAAAAATCCCAACTCCTAAGGCAGAGGCAAAATTCTACTGATGGATTTAAATTCAGCGATTTTGGAAGCTACTGTTCTTAGTTATTCATTCCCTCCCATCCTTTTTTAACCAAGTTGCATCAATAGGTTTTTCCCAATCTGCTTCATTTTGTTGGACAGCCTTTGAAGGTGACCTATCCTGATATTTTCAGGCGCTGTTACTGTGGCTGTGGAGGGAACAGACTCCTGCAGAGATGAGGCAGGAGACAACAGTCAGGTGGTAATATCAGGAATAGCTCTAGGGTGATGCCTTGGGTACATCTCGGAGTGTTGCAGGAGGCTAGTGGAAAGTTAAAATTTCAGGGCTGAATGTATTACAAGATGCATCATGTGTGTTCCAAAATATTCATCCATTTAGTCTCAATCTCTTTCTGTTGCCATCCCATTTTACCTTAGCTCTGGACTCCACATAAGGAAGAGTGAGCAGGTAAATCTAAGGGAAGGTGCACTGATGCTACCCCTGTGCTTACAGTCAGGGGAGGCTGCCTTTGCCCGGAGGAAGTTGCAAGGTACAGCTGGTGTGTTTGAGCTTCCTAGGATCAGTGATATTCTAAGATCTTTTTCTTTCCTAACTGCTGATTGAGATTAGCTAGTTTGGCAGTTTTACGCCCTGAAATGATGCACATGCAGATAACCGTGCATGTGCCTAACATGAATGCCTTGAACAGATATTTTGAACTTTGTCAATGCTCTGGTACTAACCGAAAGCATGTGTTTTGCTTGCAGTCAGCTCCAACTTGATAAAAAGGGAGTCCAGTTCTCAGATATGTTATATCATATCTAGTTTATACACACATCAGTTACACAAGGGTGGAAAGGAAGGGAAAGTCAGGCCCAGACACTCAGCTTTCATCATCCTCTGATTTTGGACCATGGGGGATGCCCCAGCGTGAGGAGATTAAAATTGCAAAATGGGGGATGCCCAAACATGAGACCATTAAAGCATATCCTCGATTATGAGAGAAACTGCTAGCCACACATTTGATAAGATGTTTACATTTTCCCAGCCTTGTCATTGACATTATGATTTTTCTTTTCATTTTCATTTCTAAGCTCTAATTTTTTTTTAAATCCTTATGTTTAAACCTCTTAAATCTTTTACCTGCTGCTTTACCTCAGTGTACCTCTAAGCTGTAGACTTGGCAAGGAGTCCGTCAGCTTGTCAGAGCATTCACTGATCCTTTCACAGTGGGAAGGAGAGCCCCACCCAGCATGAAAAACATCACTCATTGAATTGGCTTTAATTACTTTAAGACTTGGAATGGGTTTTATGGTTTAGCCAGGGGCCATCGAAGAAGAAAGACTGCGAAGTTCTGGAGGACATGAAAAGATGACTGTAGTTACAGCTTTCCAAAATCATCCGTGAAAGTATTTTCTGTAAACAGGGAGAAATCTTGTATTAAATGGGAAACACCCCAAGAAACCTGTCCCTGGAAGTGAAGTGCAGCATGAAGAATAAGCAGCTGCTAATAGCCTGGAGGATTTTTATAGCAAGTCTCTGAGAAGGAATCAGCATGGTCTGGTGACTCGTTAGGGTTATTCAGAGTTTGTTATGTGCCACAGATATGCAGGCTCTGCAAGCAGCGTGTATCCCTCTTTTCTTAGTGGTATTCACGGAAGTAAAATACCAGGGCCAGATGCCTGCACATAAACTTCAGAAGATAGTTTTCATTCAGTGCCAGGCCTTATACAAAGCTGGGGAATAGGAAGCCTCTGTCTAGACCAAAACTGTGATACCTCATTCAGTGT
>VYZQ01061619.1:0-27390 GCA_013400655.1 Mystacornis crossleyi | reverse complement strand
CACGGGGGGCACCTCTTCAAGGCCTCGAAAGAAAAATCATCTAGACCCACGTTATTGGTGTTGTTATTTACGATGTTGTTTGTTCAAAGACTGTTTGAGGGGACGCTGAAGACACTTGAGGGTGTTTTGCTGTATCCCATAGCACAGAGAAATGTGTAAATCTAGGCATGTGAGGAGAAGGTAGGATTGTAAAATCTGTAAGAGCTGATTTGCTAACCCAGGACTGCATTTTCAGAGTAGGCTGCTCTCACTGACCATATTGGGGCATTATCTGAAACAGGTTAGCTCTCGACGGTGTTTCAGGGTTCGGTGGAAAACAGTAACTCTCAGGGAACCTAGGTATTTCAGAGATGGAAAAAGAAAAGTCTGACAGCATGCTCTACACCGCTGGAGTGAGACAGAGGGAGTGAGACTCCAGTTTCATAAGGAGTTCAGACATAATAAGTGACAATAATAAAATATAAGTTTTCATGGGTCTCCTTTAGGATCACCCATTGTTAAGCAAAACTCTCATTAAAGCAAGGCAGAAAAGAGCAAACTCTGGACAGAGTGATAGCTTTAAAAGTGGATTTTCCAGTTTTTGTTAATTTTTACTGCATTTTTCAGCCTTTTATACAGCAGATAACCAGTGTCTGCTTTGCACTGGGGTGGAGGATTACAGCAGCTAAGGTGTGCTTTTTTTTTTTTTTTTAATGGACTTCTCCGCATTTCAGACATTCGTAATTAAAATGAGAAAGGCTTATTTTTCAGAAGAATTTCAATTGCAGAAGAAGTACAAGAGAATTTCGTCTCCATACTAATGTTTCTGCTACCTTTTTTGAGATGCAAGACGTTATTTCTGGTGACTGTAGGAACCTAGGACAGTGCCAGTTTTGAGATAAATCAAGACTTGATGCCTTAAAGCCATGTCTTCCAAGTTCTGGGACACAGACTGAAAGGATCAGCTTTGGGAGGAAAAATAGTCCTATAAGCCTAGGTACTGAGCACTGAAGCTTGGCTCTGATTTACAGTTCTGTTGAAAAAATTATAAACCCCAAAGTATTCAGGAGATATAAAACCAGATCTCTTAGATCACTAAGGATCAGTCATGCGGTGAAGTACCTTAACATATCATATGACTATCCCTTTATTTGTCACTGTGCATTTCAGGGCTCTGTCAAGTTGAGGTAGAGGTTATGCCAAAATATCCAGTGCACAATGAAATGAAGACTAAAAGATTAGGCGAGAGCCTCAAACTGCATTGAGGGACACTGGCCAGAGGGAAATTCACAGATTCATTTCACTGGGGGGTTTTGTGTCTTAGGTGGGTTTTGCAGTGTGTGCCTTAAATCTTTCTGCTAATTCTGACTCCCTTCTCTCTCTTCTTGCTACATTCTGCTTTCTTTACTATAGGTTTATCACCTGTCTCCTGGGTAACAACTATCACTACTGAGGACTGGTTTCTTTTGACAGTATCCTTTCATGTCTTTTTCCTGTAAAATCATAAGGACTTATTGAAAATTACTTTCCCCAGTTACTATTGACTTACTAATCTATCTGATCTGCAGTTTGATTTCTAGAACATTTCTTTCTGATCAGAGACTATCATATCATCACTGGAAATATGCCATCCTTGACCTGAAGAGAAACCACAGCTGACCTGCCCTCTTTTCACTTGTATAACCAAACAGGGGTCTTTAAAATTCCCAAATATTACCTCAGATTTAGAAGTGATGAGCCAAAAACATGGAGAGCAGCTATCCTTATGGTTTCTGAGCTTAACCTCAAAGTGATAGAATAGGGCAACACAATTTCCCTTTATTCCAAGTATGGTCCAGCCTGTAAACCCAACTTCCTTGTGCACATCAAATAGAAGGGAGATCATATGATTAATTGGTCACAGAGACTTGGTATAAAGTTACCAGAGCAGAACCAGAGCTCAGTTATTGTCACTATGGTGTGCTATTGCCAGATGCAGAAGAATGGAGGAACATGGACAGACTTGAAAGTCTGGCAAGCTTTATTGCTGCATTTGATTTTGAAAATTCCTCTAAGTCTCTCTTTATAAGCAAGAGACATACTGCATAATTCGAAATAAAATGTTTCAGTCAGAAAGGAAATCCAGTGAAATTCCAATTCTTTCCTCACCTGTTCACCCACTACATCTGCAGCCTCCTCTTGTGGTACTATGAATCATTTAATTGACACCACTGTTGTTCCTGGGCACAGCTCCTACAGTGACATCTGTGACTTTCCAAAATCAAGGAATGGAACAACCAATTAATTTCTTCATGGCTTTACTGTTTCTCATATGCTACATTTGAATTTTCTCTCAAATCCACTGCAATGTGAAAATAATACTGAAAAGAAAACTCTTTATTTCATAAATTATTTGCCTGCCCCATTCCACTGGTTTACTTTCATCTTAACTGTGTACTCGAAAATTCATCAGCATGTTGCTTTCTTCTTTTTTCTAATATAAACTATGGTAAGGAAGAGAGAAGCAAGAGAATAAACATGCAGGGCCAATTTTTCCAATGGAATTCCAAAAAGTCACAAATAATATGTGCCACTGTATGGCTTTACATGACAGTGGATGTATATTTACCTAAACAAAATACGTTATTAGCCACACAGTGTTCTATGAACATGGAATGGCCCACTGCCTGCACAAACACAAACACTCACAAATACCCTGAACATATTTCTGTGGAATGACTCACAATTTGCCTTGAAAAGGCAAGTGGAATTGGCAAGACTGTGTTGATAGTTCTACCTAATAAAACTTTTTCAAACACAGAACAATCACCTGTGCTCCTTGGGTATGAAACCCAGCAAGTCTGAAGTTGTAATTGTAAATCCTGTCTTAATGATCAAAAAATCACATTCTGTAACAAGGTAATCTTTTTTTTTTCTTTCTTTGTTTCATTGTTTGTTTGGGTGTTTTTGTTTTGTTTTTAAATGTATTTCTCTAGACCACCAAAGAGCATTGTAAAACTTTTTAAAAACAAATTACTTCTGTGAGGAGAATAAGCATAAGTAACTTCAGCCCAAACAGTAAATTTGCTGAAAAGTTTTATGCAGCTGAATAAAAGGTTTTGGCATGAGAGTGTTTTCTCACTCGTAACTATAATGCCTTGCTATAATGAATGTTAGAAGTCAATCCTTCACTACCCAGCAAACAGAAATTAAATAGAAACTCAGTAGGTGACTTGGATTTAAGACTCAGTGACAATATATTTCCATCAGTCCAATTTAGTTTTCTTTTACGGTCAGGTCATTACCTTCTGAATGCAAATCTGGAGAGTGTCTCCAAAGCCATCTTTGGAAATATTTGAAAGTGCACTAGCAGGTATCTAACCATTCCAGTTACAGTAAGGAGCATTAATCAGTAATCCGTATGAAAGTATCTATCTGATGATGGTGTACTTAGAATCTTCTTCCTAATAGACAAAAGGAATATGTTCTTAGAAATATGAAGAGGGACCACAAAAGTCTCTTTATAATTCATAGCTACATAATGAAAGGCAAAAAAGAAAAAAAAAAAAAAAAGAAAAGAAAAGAAAAACAATTTTATTTATTACATAGAAAGAGCGTTACTTTCCAGAAAATCATTTTAATTTTCTTCATTACCACAAAGCTTATGTTCTTCTGCTTTTTATTTCCTATAGGCTTGTCTCTGCTGTGTATTCCATTTTTGTGGTCCACTTTAAATACCAAACTGACACAACCAAAACTTGTTCTTTAGAATTGATCTCATGCAGAGAAACACTTTCCTTTACAAGGGATGTGGAAAGGGGAATAAGGTAACATTATTAATGTTATTCTAAATTTCATATAATTGCCAAAGCAATTAGAAGGTTCCCATTGCTATTACGGTTACACTGAGCTCTGGGCCACTGGTCTCCTGGGAAAGAGCAGCATCCAGAAACCACAGGAGAATTGCCCTGGCAGGTCTCACGTTCAAACACCTTCCTTCAAAAGACTGTCTGTGCACTTCCTAACTGCTCCTCCCTTACACAGCCCAAGCTCTAAGCCTGGAAAAAGCCACCAAATTTTAATACCATTGGGGAAGGCCTGTGTTGAGATGCAGAGACTGAAAGTAGATATGAAACTGTAAACCACTGGAAGAAAATACATTCTTTCCAAATTTCCTAACTAATTTAGCAATTTAGCCACAATTCAGCCACAGCACACTTATGTGAAATCAGTACATGTACTCTTCAACTCTGCTTTTCATGACAGAAATGATCAGGGCAAACATCAGGGAATCTAATAGCCTGTAACACTGAAACCTCCAAGTTACCTTTCTGTTTTTCGAGAAGAAATGAAGGCTTCTTTAGCTAAAATATACAAAAAACCATATGCCTTTATGGACTGACTTGGAAAAAGAGATGAGCAAATCTGGAAGACAAACAGGAATTTTTACACAGTAGTTTGTGTAATATTAGGTAAGCAATCGTATGTGACTGCAGACATATATCTCTCTAGCCTGAGTGGCTGAGGCTGATCTCTGATCTGCTGAGTAAGCCTTTTCAGTTATGAAATAAACCTTTTTTTTTCAAAACCATTTTCCCTCTAAGTCACTTTAGAAATTCAGATCAATTTTCTGTAGTAAAAACTCAGCTCCAGCTTGAAATAAAACAATTCTAAAGAGTTAGAAATGCACTTGATAGCAATCCAAACCATGAATCTGTACTGAAACTGCATTTAGTAGAGAGTTTTGAAATATGACAAAGAGCCTTAAAATGAAATCAGATTTTGATTAAATGTTTACAGATCAGCTACGGAACTGACCTTTACCTAAACTGTAGCTTGGAACACAGACTTCAGCAAGTTTTAAGCATAATTTTAAAGCACAGAGAAGTCAGCTCCCTTTCAAGTGAGACTGCCCAACATACAGCTTATAGCAAAGCCTATAATTTGGTCTGTGTTCTCAGGTGCTTTAAATGGGTTTACAATGTAGCATTTGGGATCTGCAACACAACACTCAGAGTAAGCCCTGAAGACAAGTGATTCCAGCCTATGGTGGGACCTAAGCACTCTGGATCTGATCTGGTTATTCATCAAATCATCTCAAAATCAGCTGTTAGCAAAGGTGCGATGGGAACAAAGGAAGTCCGAAAAACCGATGACTTCTGAGCCAAAAAAGTATTTGTGTGTGAATTCAACACAAAGTTTTGTATACCTCTGGATGATAGTCTCGGTATTCCATGTTGAAATAAACTGCCAGAAAACCACTGTGTCCATAAAACTGTTGTTGTGAGGAATAATAGCAAACATGAATAATGTGGGAAAAAATGTGGCTGTAAGCAAAAAAGTCTCCCTCACCCTTTTCACTGCATCCGCAATTTTTTGCCACTCCTGTTTTCTCCCCATTCAGCTTTTTCCATCTGGAGAAGCTCAAGGGGTGTTTTAGCTGAGAGGCAATGGGAAGATACCTCAGAACTTTTATGTGCATGAGGTGGGGAAAGGGTAAGAAAAAGAGAGGTGAGACACTCAAATTTCGATCTCTTTTTAACTGCAGGTTCACTACCTACAGGCTACCACCTGTTCCTTGGGCATCAGGGGCACTTTGATGTTTAAAAAAAAGGGCTGAGTTTGGAGCATGCGGAGTACCAATTTTAGTCTAGCAAGGGAGCAAGGAAGGATTTAACTGTTGGTCCATTTGTGAGCAGCATCTGGGAATAAGAGCTTGGAAATACTTGTTATTTATCAGTATTGTGAGTCCACTCCCAGCACAGAGTCTCCCAAGAAAAGCCAGAGTATGTGCTGAACAGGGGCTCTGCTGTAGTTTGTCAAGAGAGCAAGACAAAGAAAAGAGCAAAACAAAGAAATCTTTGAGATACAACTCAGAGGAGATTTATTAGGGGATTGCAAATTAGAAGATTGTTTTAATTAGTTTGTTCAATTAATGTGGTGATCAGATCTTTAAAAATTAAAAAATATAGAAAACAACTGAACACTTTCTTAAGACATTCTTAAATTTTCTATAGCATTTTTAAGCGTTAATCTATTAATCTTTGCAACTCGTGTATCATTATTTGTATGTAATGGGAAAAGTTAGACTCCGAAATTAAACTAAGAGAGACCATTTTGAAGTCATAAAAGCATCCAGCTCTCCAGGTGGAATTCAGAGTGCCTGCAAGCACAACTGCTAACATTTTAGCAAGTTTCCTCCCAGCTATTCCAAGACATTAAAGCTGGAATCAGGGAAAGGTCCAAAGCCAACAATAAAGATTTTCAACATTTTCACAGAGGAGTACTTAAGGACTTGCATTAATTGCAAGATGAAAAAAGTACCTTCAAGTCAGTGACATGTCACACACATAGTGCCACATACTGAACTGCACGGCTGCTTTTACCAAAGCTGAACTCTAAAAGCCTCGCTCAAGGCTAGACTAGGTCTGGAGTTCAAGTCTGCTAAATTTAGCCATCCAAGCTATTGCTTCCACAATCCACGCAGAACATAAACACCTCTAACAGGGCAGTTCATTCTCTCTCAAGAATGAGTTGAAGTGGGATGAGGGAGTTGAAAATATATTTTTCCTATGGACAAGAGTGATACAGTGCTGAAGACTGCACATCTACCTCTCAGGTGGCTGAAGGCAGGGAAATGGGTCTGACCCTTAAACAAACTTACTGTCATTTCTCATCATGATTTCTTCCCCTTCTCTGAAATCTCATTCTCTCTTCCTACCTTTTAGTCTATAAGTTTAACATAAATCTTCCTGCAATTTCATACCATTTTTGAGCAGTTCTTCCACAGTTAACTATGATACTACATCCAAACCAGATTTTTATTTTAAATTATATGGGGTTACCACAGTGAAACTCATTTCAGTATCATCCAGAGCACAGCCCTCTTGTTAAGCAATTCTCATTAAAACATGAAACCAACTGTGGGTTGATGGGACTAATGGGCCATCAAAGATCAGTTTGGTATAATGTGTTATGAAGGAAAAAAACCCATCTGTCATTAAGCCTTATCTTAACTGTTATATTTTATCTTGAAACTCACTTAAGCAAGTCATCTATCAGTAGCTGCTATTATTTCTTGACCAAAAACGTCTTAGCTCTGCTCTTGTTTGGAGAGAGAAGATGCTCTCTCAGAACTCAGCTTGATAAATTATACAATTATATACCCAGGGATTTGTTTTCAATGTTTTAGTGCCTTCTGCCTTTGCAACTTAGAGGGTCAGAAGCAACTCGGAGCTGAAAGCTGACAGGAAAAGGTTTATAATCTTTTCACTGTAGAGAGAGCGAAAAAAAGAAACTTGAAGGAACAGTATGAACCAACTCAAGTGTTCTCCCTTCTTAGAAAGCAAAGAGAAAGAAAATGAGACTTGGAAGTCATGAAGGTTGGCTCTGCTGACCCAGGGAGAAATCAGCAGGCAAGCAGAGATGCTTTGCAGACATTCACTCAGGCCACTCCGACCTCCAGGAAAGCACAGGCAGCCCTCACTGTTTCACACTATCCCTTCTCTTCAGCCCTTCCTTGTTCACCTGGGTTGGATGCAGACGGAGCTGTGGAAGCATCTGGCGCAGATTCAACCTCCTGAACTGACCAAGTGCAGCGCCCACTGCTGCAACACAAGGACTCAGCCTAAACTGAGGCCAGCATGACACAAAGAGAATGTTATCCCTACCTTAAATTCTTGGTTTCCAAGTACTTCTAAGCATAAAGAAAGCCATCTGTAACTGCTCTCATGAAGAGCTGTGTGTGATGCCCTGCTCCTGTGCGTTCTGTTTTAAGCTGCAAGCTCTCTGGAGGCTGTACTTAGGCTGTAAGAAGGAAAGATTTTGCCTGAGCTCACTCGTTGGGCACCGCCATCACACAGCGTGTAGCTCCTGCTTCTTAACCTGCACCTGCAATGCTCACTCGTGTCTCTAGTTCCAGGGAATAACTGGGTTTGTAGCAAGGCACCAGATCCTCCTGGGGGTAACTGAGTGGGCTACCTCAGTGCTGGCACTCCTGGCTTCATGCATCCAGTGTTCCAAGCACAGCCACCCCCACAGTTAATGATGACAAGTGACCATCTCACTACTACACTGGTACCTTCGTCTACACGGTTCCTTTACACATGCAATTCCTGGCTTTCAGATGCAATATAACCGGACCATAGCCCAGCCCAAAGCAAACATCAGCAGCGCAATCCCTGCTTTCCAAAATGCATCAGTCACTCAGCTGCTCTATGCCCTGGCCTACCCAGGAGCAAAGAGAGACTCATGGGTTAGTTTAGGTCATAACTGATACTGAGTTGACTACAGAAGGAGTTGGGGGAAAAATGATATAAAGAACAGTAACACATTGCCAAGAGCAGATGGTAATCACTCATGAGTTTTAAAGCAATTCAAGGATGAAATAGTTGAATTGCTGGAGACTTGTGTAACCTTTCTTTTAAAACAGTCTGGGTACTTAGAATTGGAGGATAACACATGTGATGCAGCAGTCCCAGTGGAGAATTACAGGAATATCAGACTGATGTCCATACTGAACAAACTAAGAGAAGCTATAAAGGGTTAGCAGACAACTGCATAAGCATTGTACCATAAATAATATATACTGACAGAGTCAATGAAGCTTTATATAAAAAGTCATAATCCTGCTTTTTTTTGTGATGTCAACAGGCTTATGTATGGGCAGGCTTATCTGACCGATACAGCCTATTTTTAACTCCAGAAGATTTTGAGAAAGACCTTCAACAAATGCAGCTCTTAGAGGGAAGTTCTTGCATGGTTATAAGATACAAAAGAGAACAAGTCATCAGTTCTTTGAAAACAAATCATCAGTTCTTTCAATGGAAGGAAGAATCAAGAGGAATTTTTCAGGGGTCTCTGCTGAGACCTCTGCTGTTCATAAGAAAACATACCCATAAGAAAACCTGGAAATGGTGGAATAGTAGAACAAAAAACCTTGTTGTTGACAGCACCTTTACCCATCAGACTGCAGGCTGACTGTACAAAGTCTCAGAACACGACTGAGAAACAGAATGTGTAATAAAATGACAGAAGATGCTTGGTACATCTAAAAGAAAAGCGAGGAGCATGGAAAAAATAATTCTTACTTCACTCAAAGAATGATGGACGTTAAACTGGTTTTCACCACTCAGGAGGTCTTGGGGCTCCTACAAGTGGTTCCATTGAAACAACATTTCAATACTCGGAAGCAGGCAACAGAGTAACTCGGATTTTTGGCACTATTAGAAAAAGAACGCAGAACAAAATGTAACAGTATTTTGTGACTGTATAAATCCATGGTTTGTTACTTCAGCCTTAGAGAAGGTTGACAGAAAGTCAACGACGATGGATAATCAAGGGCATGAAAGCCTTGTCATACTAAGGCTAATCACTGCATTTTGGAAAAGAGATAACTGGGAATGATGTGGTATACACAAAATAATTGTGTCATGGATAGGTAGGAAGTGATGTTCACTGTCTTTGGGTACAAGGACTGGAGAGCTTCAAATAAAGATAACATCAGCCAGGTCCAATACAAACACAGTATTTTGCTTATTCACACAGTAAACAGTAAACTGGAGAACTTGTTGCTAAATTACTTAAGAGTGCTAAAAATTTTCATGGGTTCAAAGTGGGGTTGCAGATGTACATGGAAGAGAAATACAATTAAAATTACACACATACTGAAAAAAACACGAAGTCTCCAAAGTGGAAAGATTTGGGGGTTGAAAGAGATTTAGCAGGAAGTTTCACAAGTGTTTGCCATTTCTTGTTCTTCCTGAGAAGTCTGTTCATAGGCACTTTTGGTAGCGGGGTACTTGGGTTAGATGGATGGGTGCTCTGATCTAGGACAGCCATTCAGCTGATCTTAATATATTCGTATCCCCTTCTGACCCATGGAATAAGCAGATGAATTCTAAGCTTCTGGTGAATGCAGCCCCTTTGAAATGCCCAGTCCCAAATGAACACTCCAGGGAGAAAGCCATTGCACACATCAATTGCTTTCCTTTAATCTATATGCAGTTGACAGAGGTTTTAAGCTTCTTTGAACATGAGCCTTCAGTGCTGGAGGATCAGGCTTTCTTGTGGAAATCAACTGTATTTTTGTGAATGGTGTGTCAGGCTATAGGTGTCTCATCTGCTCCTGCCTCAATAAAGTTAATTTCTGGTAGCAGCAGTAGAGATCAGGATGCCTCAAATTAAAATTATAGTACATGGCTCAGTTAGAGAGGAATATTTTAAGATATTCTAGAGTGATCCAGGTCTCCCTGAATGTCTTGAAACTAGGTAAACTCTCCTCAACATCTCATCATTTCCTTGGAAAGGAAAAGGAGTTGGGATAAGGAGTCAAAGACAAAGAATGGTAAACCGGGAGGGTAGGGCAGCATGAGAAACACAGACAACAAAAGAGAAATGCAGTATGGCAGCTGGCAGAAAACAGTGGTGACATAGAAAAGGACTGTAAAAGCCTAATCCATTTTCAAGAGGTTTCAGTCAAGATTCTAACCTTGATACAGACCCAGATTCCAGTGCTCTTACTCATATTTAATAACATTTGTTCTGTCGGATGCTATTTAGAAGATATCTCCCAGAAATCACTGAAGCCACAGATGCCATGTGGTGCAGATGCCATGGAGCTGGAGATAGGGATCTCACCAAATTAACACAGGCCAGAATCAATCTCTGTGTTGAAGCCAGTCTCTTAAGAGGATGGAAAACTGCTTATAAGCACTCATTCTTCTGAAATAAAACTGGGGACTCAGCTAAACTCATTGTTTAAATATCGTGTCTCATTTCTTCAAAGAGCTTACAGTCTTCCATATTAAGAATAAGGAAATTATTAATTTTTAAGGGTAATTTAAGGTAAGGGCAACAGAGTGGGGTGTGTGTGCATGTGTGTGTACATTAGGATGATAGGTCAGAGAAAATGAAACTGATAAAACCTACAGGACTTTCAAGGCTTGAATGAAGTAAAATTTTGCTGAAGGAATCCTGTTCCCATCCTGCAGTCAGCTCCTCCTTGTATGTTAGTGTTTCTAGCATACCAGCTCTGGTGTACTTGTTGTATTGAACTTTGGAGCTTTACTCCTATGGATATCTGATTTTTTTTTTTTTTTTTAGGAAAGGGTTTGAATAATTTTATGGCAAAGTCAGTGGTGATGGGACCGGCATTCCTTGAAAATGTAATGCATTTCCAAGATCTCTCTTAGATGTGCAGCAGTATACAAAAATTCAGTATCTAAGATTGTTCCTATTTTCAGTTTTCTGCACGCTTGCTCCCATGGAAGTTGCCAACTTTATAGTAGCAGCTTTGTTCGTGAACCAGCTCCTGAACTACCTAACATAAAACTGGAGGAATTTTACCTATTATCTCCCTTCCTTTTCAAGTAATTCATGTTTCTTCCAACTACCATTTTCCTTTCACTGAAAGAATTATCTGTTAATCACTTTGGTGAATATACATCTGTTCTTTGCTGCAAGAAATCTGAACTCTAAACACAATACTTTTAATCTGCAAGATTTTACTGTCTTGAAGTTTAACAAAGGAATCCTTATACTGGGAAGTATTGCATTATGATTGAGAGTCGACTGTAGCTTCTGAAGGTGAGGTTCATAAAGCGCCCAAGAAAACAGTACTTTTCGCTGATCTCTGGCTTTATCCTTACCTCACTGTCAGAGCCTTCTGTAATGCTGCTGTTTGCTTTTAACATTTGCTTTCTTAAGTCCTCAGGTGGTACTAATCCACGATGAGACCTAAACAGAATATGAGACAAGCACAGGCTGCTGCCAAAACAGGTGAGTACGTGACCTGACAAGGCCCCGAAGTCAACAGAATTGCATTGATTTTTGTGCCTGAAAGGCCGCAGCAAACATACATGGGCACATACAACTGCCTGGAGGTACAGCTATAATTTCATACTGTGATAATGCCCTGAAGAACCTTCATGTAGACACAGGTTCTTGGATATGTTCTGTGAATCTGGAACACTCAAGGAAGGGAAGAAAACAGCTTTACAGCAACTTCATAAACTACATTACCTCTGTGAATCCCAAGGGAATCTGATGTACTTCTTCCTATTAATCTCTGAAATCAGTGGCTAGTATCCTTTATAAAACAGTTGCTTCAGTATATTAATCACTGGTATTTCTATTTTATATGAGCAGGTCCAGTGAAAGGGCACAAAAAGTACACAGCACGTCCTGCTTGCAGATTGAAGCTAAGTTCCTTTCCTCTTCAGCACCAAACATAACTGAGGATGTAGCGGACAACTGAGTCATCCAGACTCAACTTGGGATGAAGCCATCTGTGCAAGAACGATACCAATTTTTAGTGATAAAGGCATGCATGAAAAGAAAAGCCTGCCCATATGCTGTTTAATATGGATGCATCACACATGGCAATCACAGCCCCAGGTGTATCTGAGCTGTTAGAACAAATAGTTTGTTTCTGATTAACAGTTCATTTTTCTCTCTTAATTACAATCACACTTTTTCCAAAAAAAAATGCTTCAAAAACCATTTTAGGAAAGGCAGGCAGGACTGAGGAAGTCAACACTGTTTACCCACCCATAAAGTGTTTCTTCTATGTCTCTGCTTTTGGAGATGTGGGTATTTGACGCATTGCTTTCAAAAACAATGCTACAGTTGACTTGTTGGGATAAAGCTCTAAAACCACACATATTTGTGCTACCTGTGCGAGGCAGCACTTCCAGGCGAGGAAATGCTGCACCAGCTTCTGTAAAGGAAGAATAGCTAGCCCTTCTAGATAATCTATGACAGTTTTCTTCTTAGCCAAAATACAGACAGAAAAGATAGCCAGCATGGATGGAAAAACAACCAGAAAACTCAGTCAAATAATACAGCAGATAATGTTTAAAATATGCCCAGAGATCACTGGCTCCTTCTGTTACAATNCTGTGCTGAGGTGTTTTACACTCAGTAAGAGCCTCTGAAGAGAGTGTGCACACTCTCTGAAGAGAGTGTGCACAAGTCTTCCCCAGGGAGAGGAAGGAGATGCCAACCACCAGCGTGCAACTACAACAGAGGGCCCAATCTTAGCACGAAAGTCCTTTCCTAGCTTCAGACAGTGAAGTACTGCAGGAAAGAGGAAGCAGAGGGACATTTTCCATGAGAAAAAGGTTTGACATTCAAGCAGAATTAATGCTAACACCTCTCACTTCACAAACAGCTTGCAGAAAACGTGAGTTATGGAAGGATTGCAAGGATCTCCTTTAGAGGAATATCCATACTTAGATGTTTGCCTCTGGTGTGCATTACACAGCCAGTCACTAACACCAATCTCTTTACCCCCTCCTACACACAAAGCCTGTGCTGTCCCTGTCACTGCATCATTGCTTGAACAGACTGCTCCACACAGGTTGTCACACGTGGAAGTGAGGTCACCAAAGGGGAATTACACCGCCAAACAAAGCAAAGTCTGTCTCAGGCTGTAAACACATGACATGTCTTTTCGTTCAGTTTTTGGGTTGGATAGTTTTGTGAATAATGGCAGAGGGAAAGAAGGACAAAGGGGAGAAGAAAAAAAAAGAGATTGCAGGGGAGCTAGTATCTGTCTGGTGGGTTTTGTTAATTGTTGTATTTAAATTTGAAATCTGTCCAAGACAGATGGTGATTGGGCCCTCTGCAGGGTTTAAAGATCGAAGTGCATTGTACGGAGACCTAGAGAGACCTTCTTTCACTGGGGCCTGCAAAGGCTGACAGTGCCAGGAGGAAGGAGGTCAGCACAGCCCTTTCAGTATAAGGCAGGCAGCTCTGCACCCCACTCACATGCCTAGAGCTAATCCACAAAGACTGGGCTAGGATGAGGAGTGGGTGACCAGACCAAGCCAGACGGCAGAATGAGGAACAGCACAGAGACGAGAGCAGACCAGGAGCTACACACCACTCACACCAGAGTATCAGCAGGGTGTCAGGCTCCTGGAAGCTGCATGAAATCCACCCCGGTGACCTCTCTCGCCTCTCTGCGAGGACTGTGACAAATAGAAGCAAGACCATTATAGCTTTATAGCCCTGAACAGAGACAAAATGAACAGAAGATTACAACCAAGAATAGCCTGTAGGTCACTTATCTTCTTCATCATTTATTATTGATAGTCTCTGTATTTTTCATGACCTATGTTCAGTTCCTAATTTTTTCGCATGGTCTTATTGTACATGCAAGTCCAGCGCTTCCAAATTTCTGGGCTGTTACCTATGGTGGCCCTCACAACAGAAACATTTCAGGAGCAGCCGATGATGAAAAAAAGGGTTCTCAAAACATTTTTCCCCGTGTGCAATCCTTCCTGACCTGCGGAGATATTCTAACATCCTGTCCAAATACTTGTGTCTCTGACCATCCCATATTGTATCTCCATGTTTACACTGGAGATCTGTCACCTCTTGTGAGAGCTGTCCCTCACCCTTCTTGTCTCTTATCACCTCTTAGTCTGTCAAGGGGACTGTAGTTTTTGGATAAAGTGAAGGAGAAGCATTTCTGGGATAGTGTTTAATCGCTTGGAGGGATCTCCTTCTCTCTGAGCTATATGGGTCCTATTGTGTAAGGCATAGGGTTTTTGGTAGAAAGCGTGGACAAATCATCCTCATCTTTTGCTAGTGCTGAGTAATTTGCTTTCAGAGATTTCATGTGCCCAGCACAGGAGAGCATTAGATTGCAAGATCAGGAGCTAGGCCATACATCAGCTTGAATATATGCAGAATAACTGGTTTTGTTTATGAGTATTTTGGGTGCTCTTTGATTTCTTTGGAATTATTTTCACTACCTTCCTTTTTAATACCTCAGGGGCTAAAAACCAATGCAATGCATATGAAGAGGACATGCAATAAAAAGCATATAATGTTCTCACCTTTCATCTGTGCCTATCCCTCCTTCCTTGCAAGACAAAAAACACAGTTTAAAATAGAACGGTGCATGACCAATTTTTCAGTCATTACGTCTTGTTTCATGCTTGCAAGAGACCCATCATGCTTTAAAACCCCTTTGCAAACAACTCCCCTTCCTTTCCTTAGAGAAGGGAAATGCTGGCCTGCAGTCAAGGGGAATGCAGGTTCAGACAAGTCCTGGAGTGTAAAATTACACTGGGTTTTGGCTCAAGTTCCACGAGGTAGATCCAACAGAGCTGGAAAAGATCTACATTTTCCCTGGAAGTTCTGGTATCGCCTTACAGAGTTTCTTTAAGCCTGCCCTGATGTTTCTCAGAATAAGGAGCATGCATGAGAGCACAGATGCAATTCAGAGAACTCTTGCCTCAGACCAGCCCAAGGCTGTCTATTCTAGATAAGCGATCACCCTAAGATCAAGAAAAGAGGAGAAAATTGACTTTCAAATTCATAAAGATGGGAAAATACATCAAAATATTCAACTAATTTTGCTTCCCTGGCTCTGATCTCTGCAGAACTGAAGAACTGAGTTCAGCTCTGTTGTCCTGAGATGAAGCTTTTGGAAAGCAAAGATTTCTATCAATTTCTTCAGACTTAAAAACTTTCTCTTAAAAACTTTCAGACTTTAAAAATCTTTCTCACTTTTCTGCAATATTTTGTCTGAATGGCACCAGGGTGACAAGAAAAACATTTGTTTAAGCCCCAAATGTCTCAGAGATCTTAAAAAATTACAGAGATTTTGATGCATTATCCGGCATAACAGAATTAAAGGTAGGAGGCACAGTGTGCCACAGCTTACCATTGCCCCAGGATCATGAAATGTGTGTAGAAGCATCTTGGTCCCCAAGAAATTTTGTGGTTTCCATTGCAGTTTCTCCCCAGAGCTGCAGGTTCAAGGCTGTGTACAGCAGAATCCTGCAGCAATCTCTGGGCCTACATGCAAATCACATGCAAATCACAGACTTCACTGGAAAGGATTGCAGGCGTGGTTAAGAAAAAATCCCAAACATTTTGTTCATAAAGAATGAGAAGGTAACCCAGTAAAATGATATTTCAAGCAGCTGACTCAACTTTAGCTATTGCAACAATGCAAACAAAGCATCATTCTGTCTTTTCTTGTGAATGCTAAGTCACCAAAGGCACATAAACCTTTACAGTTGAAACAAATGTGAACCAGAGTAATTGATAATAGACTTACAGAGGTAGAAATAACCAGACACCTGGACAGGTCTGATGTCAGCAGAAGCCAACAGTTAGGAGCAAATTGGATCAACAATTTCTAACACATCTGGATGTTTAATTACACAGATCTGTACTGTGTTTGCTTGGCTGCTTGATTTTTTGCCATTTCTTTTCTCTCTAGGATTTTCAGAGGCTTCAGACTTCCACTTTCTGCATACCACTTCTTTCTTTCCAAAGAATTCCTGCTCTTTTTTCATGTTCCATTTTAAATCAGGTCCCACCTACAGCACATTTAGATATTTCTGAGCTGTCACTTCTACCTATGATTCATTTTTGCGTGTTTTGTCATTCCTAATTTTGCAGTTTCTAGAAGTGGCTGAGGAAGATGGCAGGTGATAGAAAGACCTACAGGAGAGAAAGAAAACATCTTGTATTTCTTAGTGAGCTAAATTGCAGGCTGTGACATTTTCAACAGTCCATATGGAGGTGATCAAACTGCCTCCAAAGGACAGCAAATGCTTCTCCACTGAGCCTGAAATATGCATATATAAGACATTTCAACCACTTCTCATCTTCTATCGCCTGGAATGTCTCCTTAGGTTCTGTTGCCTATGTTCCCATGACTTGGGGATTTTTCAGTCCTTCAAGGCAGAGCAGGAACTGGGCTGATGGGGCTGGTATATTCCCCATTGGCAGAGATGGCCAGATACAGGGCAATATTGAAGAATACTTTTTATTGCTGTTGTAAAGCTTAAAAGAAAGATCAATTAACAGAATCAGACTACCCATAAATCTCTGGATTAATGTCTCCTCAGTTGGATCAACTGACCAAGTAATTACAAAAAATAATTTCTGAGTTGAAATCAGATAAGAAAAACTCAAATCTCCAAGATACAGAGAATTAGAACATGAAAACATGATACTGTAGGCACTGTGAATCATCTGGAAATCTTAAAATAACTCTACCTTACTGAGACAACTCCGAGGAGATCTATACATTTGTTGTATTTGGGTACATTTTCTTTCCTTCTTTTTTTTTTTTTAATTAAGGGGTCTCCATCAATGTCTCATTTGTCTGCAGTACCACACTGATTTGCAAACTATTTCCCTTCTTTCATCTGCAGATTGAGAGGGCACTGCAAGGATCCAATCAAGCCAGATATTAGTTCAAATTCACAACTCTCAAATCATTAGCTAGTCCCACAGTAATCTCCTTTTGCTTTTTAGATGCAAGATCTAATGACGGCTGCTTAAATTTCACATTGCTTTTTTCACTGTCAATTACTATATACCTCTTCTTTCTGACACGTCTTGGAACTGTTTCAATATGAAGTGTAGGCAGGGCTGTCATTAGCAGTTTGACATACACACACATGCTGCTTCTGCTGCATCCTGGTCTGTACTATTCCAGCATAAATAATCAAACCTGGCATGTCTCTGCAGTAAGGAATATACAGGGACTGCTAGCATCTGGAGCGCACTAGTCAACAGCAGCTTCTTTTCAGGACTATTCCCACTGAAGTTAATGGGACCAACTTCTCGTCAGCCTTTCTGAAAGTCAGTCTGCTCATATCCCTCCTTCTTAACAAGAGGCCTTAGGAGCAGAAGCAGCCAAGAGACAGGAAATCAGGGAACACCATTACACACATCTGCATGTAGGTCCCATCTTAGCCCACACCTCTGGAGAAGCAGGCCTACCTCCAGTGCTGCGGCATGGGGGGCAGTTCCACCTGTCCAAACAAAATCCATGAGAGATCCCCCTCCAGGATTAGAAAAGGCAGTGGAATATCAAAGCTGTGCTGCTCCTACACTGCAGAGACCTGCTCAGAGATGTGGTTTATTAGCCCAAGCGCTGCCCTGCACTGACATGGCGGTATTATAAAGTTTCCAACAGCTGACCGGGATTTTCTGCACCCTTTCCCTGGAAAGCAGCTCTTCACAGACAGAACAGGTCCTTGCAGAGCAGGCGACGGTAGTTAAATTTGTAATGCTTCCAAGCTATTCATGAGTTAGAAAATAGACTCCCAGCCATGGTCAAATGCTAGTGTTATCCATCCAGACAAGGTTGCTGCTCAGAGCTGGAATGAATTGAGCAGAAATAAATAAATGCCTCTCACAATCATGAAATGTTTGAAAAAGGAGACTTTGAAAAGCAATCTAAGTTGCTGTTTTTGAGGTGAGTTATTCAACCTGAAACCTCCTACAAAACTGAAGTAAGTAAACACTTTTTTCTGCCTGTCAGCACAAGGTATTAGAACAAATTTTAATTTCCCAAGTATTAAACAAAAGAATTTCAATTTCATTTAGTAAAGGTCAATCTCCTACAATGACACTTGTCAAACATATTTGGTTCCCAAGGACTAGGATAGATTGAGGTGAATAAGTTGTTTTTTTTTTTTTAAGAAACAAAAAAACATTGTGCAGGAGAAGAAATCTGGAAAAAGCTCAGACCATTTCTAGAGAAGTAACACAGCCATTAAAGGACCACAGCTTCCTCTATGGTATAAGGATTGTGAAACTTTTCCAGAAGCTGAGTCAAAGCCCTTTCTTGTTTCTATGAAAAAGCTGCATCCACACAGCATCCAAGGATGCTGATTTTAGTTGTAAAGGCAAAAGACTTCTTTATTTTACTGAATGCCACAGTGCCTTCTTATTGCATTAAGGGATGCTTCATTTTCAAGCTACAGCAACTTCATAATGGCATCTTTAAACCATAATGTTCTTTTTTTATCCTCGAAATGTCACTCAGCAAGTAAAACTAGATCAACCATATCCAATTCTGTCCTTGTGATTAGCTTTCATAGCTGGTCTTTCATATAATGCTTAATGCCCTGGACAAGAATAATCAAACCTGCTTAACCCATCAAACTTAGTGGTTACACCAAAAACCGCAGTAGTGTAGCACATAGAGAACTAATAAGAGATCAGGGTCGGGGACCAAATATTCATTGATTTGATGCAGAAATCTATCCTTTCTCAGCAAAACTCTCATGAGATTAACAACACAGTTCTAATGGAGAGCTAGTGCAACAGAGGGGCAATGCAGAGCAGAATGTGCACTGCTTTTTGCCCCTTGCTTATACACTTCTTATAAGCTCAGTTTCTCTGTTGCAGGGTGACAGTTACTGGAGATAATTTCCCTTTTTAAGATAATAAGCAGATTACTTTCCAGGAAAACCTCATTCACTGCTGTTGAAGGACTGCAGAATTTTTTTCTAGGGAAAAAAGTCTGGTTCATTTCATCTTGCAGATACTATATCAACAGACATGCTCAAGATTCAGAAATACTGTTTGAAAAGAAACAAAGCAAATTCCAACCTCATTTTTGTTCCAAGGTGTTGATATGAAGGATCCTGACTACAGAATACTAGTTTCAAACATCTTTCTACCTTTTCAGTGTCAGTGAAGTGCTGAGGCCATGAAGCACCTGCCAGAAACCTCTGGGGAGTCACCTATGTAAAGATGATATTTGAAACATGGTTTCTCTAGCAGTCAGTCTGTCTTTGGCAGTAACAGCCTTCTCTTTATTTCCGCTTTTTAATGCATCAAAGGTGCCTCTTAATTTCCATTCCTTTCTTTCCATCTGCCCTGCGCTGGCAGCTCTTTAAATAACCACATCTGTTATTTGGTGGCTTTTAGCAGAGAGAGCTGAGCATAATTGGCAATATATTTCCCAGTAAATTCATTAGGCAAGAAGAATACACTTTTTTTCTATTACATCAGCCCTTACACGCAGGACCATCACTTCATTTTCCATTTTACATTTAAATCTGCTTCAAAACATTCCATATCATATTACATTAGACCCTGTTGTTCTGTGCTATTTACAAACGGCAGGAGGAAATTGGGAGTAGCAGGCTAATGGCCTAATTTATAGACATGGCAGGGCATCTGGAAATCAAGTTTCTACCATGGCCCTCACCATGGGATCTTTTATTAGATGAAATCCTGAGAAAACTTTCTGGAACTTCAGAAGGACTCCTTTAGCAAATACTGCTGACTCATCCAAAATCAGCTTACTGGGCCAATGCATTTAAAACTTGATAAAGTTCTCTTCTACACTTGGAAATACTCTGGTTCTTCTCAATGTCCTCTCAGCAAACCCTCGATCTTCTCGCTCCGTCACTGGGGACGTCACAGGTAGGCAGTGAACGCATCTGCCCCCACCACCAAGACACTGGGGACAGCAAAACTGCAAACTGCAGGTATGTACCTGAAGCAATGACTTCCTCTTAAAACGCCCTAATGTGCAAGAGTGAGAAATAACCTAATTCTCTTCACACTTTATCAGATGCTGAAGACATTAAGTCAGCAAAGAAGGCATTAGGGGAGGCAGAACTAAGCACTGCTGCCTGTCTCAGGAGGCTAAAACTGACTGCTCTGACTCATCCCAGCTGCCAGCTCTGCTCTGCAGCGCACTGTTACCTCCACTTTCACCCACATTAACAAGAGAAGTCTCCTGGCATTGCTCTGCACTGGCACACCACCTTCTAGAGCAGTGGGATGGATGCCTGGGATGTAGTGACACAACACAGAGTTTCACATTTCCCAGAGAAAGGATTTGGAGGCGCTCTTTGCTGACCTGCCGCATGCTGGGGAACCTTCCTAGCTATGCACCCTCCCTGGATGACACTTCTCCCAGACCCAGCTTTTCCAGTGTCAGCCCTTCAACAGGCTCACATGGTTCTGTACCAGCCTGCCCTAGTTGCTATCAGGTACCTGACCCTGGAGTGATATATAAGGGAGCTGAGTGTTTCTTCAGGCATTTCAGGGCTCTGACTTAAAGACTAACCTCACCCGTGGATGAGAAATGCCTTGTGTTAATCAGCTACTTTAAAATCACCTTCAAAGCAGGGTTAAGTGAAAAGCACTTTATTTCCAAGGTGATTTATTTCCAATCTACAAAAAAAACAACACTGTTGCAAAACTTTATAAAAAATAAAGGTGAAGAAATGAAAGAAAAGCCTGTATGTGCTGCTACTATTCAGATCACATCTGAAAGGTTGACTATTTGCATTCCTGACTCATTTCAAATCATCTTCCTGTTGAAGCATGTTAACCTTAACAGTTTTTTGAGCCAACCTCTCTTTTGAGGTTCTCCAGCTCCATCAGTATTCCACCCTGCTTCTGGTTGCCTATCAAATTTATTTAATTCTGTCTTATCCAACCGATAACAGGAGGAGGATTAAAACTAAGGAAGGAAAAAGAAATGTTTCTTTAAGGAACTGATTACTATTTGTTATTACCTGACTGGCTTGTCAGCTATTTCTTGGCTGAATGAAAGGTAAAACTTCTCTCTGCCCAACAATCTCATGATCCTTTATGCATATATTTTAGTGTGACTTACCTTCATTCACTGAACCCTGCCACGATCTGGACATTAGTAAACACAGCTGCTACAAACATTCGCATATGTGTAGCTCTTACCCTGGCCAAGTACTGAAGCAGTCTACTGGTTTGGGGAAGTAGTACATGTGGGCTGACTGGATCCCAAGCCTGGCTTTGAAGGGAACCATAAAATCCATTGACAGTGTAGGTCTTCCATGTTCTACACTTACAAGTTCTCCGTTTCTTACCACGTGTATGGATACTCTGCATGCATACCTCAAACTTCCAGTGTCATTTTCTTTCCGCCAAAAGACTTTTCAGCTCTCACAGCATTCTGTGTACTGACAATGGTCTCCTTTGCTCTGCTTTTGCCTATTAAAGGCCAGGTCAAGCTTTATCTCCAGCAGTATTGTTGGCTGAACAGCCCTTCCCCCTCAGGCCACCTGGTCACATCCCTGTGCTGCTGACACCACTGCTAACAAGGTTGTCAGAGAACCAGAGTATGGAAAGGATTCAGCCTGAAACTGGTTTCCAGCCAGCTGTGTGATCATGTGTGCTGGCACAACAGCGGGAGCAGCACAGGATTGTAAGGGAATGTCAGGGAGCAGGATCTTTAGGCAGCCTGGCCCCCAAACCCCATGTGTCAGTCAAGTTGTCATCACATTCGCCAGCAAACTCTGTGCTGTGTCAGCGAGGGTTCTCGCCACTAAGCGCCCATGTCACCTATTCACAAACAGGAATCCAGAGAAGACTGGATCAGGGAAGCTTTGTTATTCCAAAGGAATGACAAAGGGCTGTAATTGTGGAGAAAGATCCATCCAGAAGTGAATCAGAAACCAGGAGTTTTGTGGAATACTTCTCTTTACAGATTTTAGGAAAAACTCATTTTAAATTTAGAGGGGCAAGACTGTCCACTGCAGAAAGGTGGAGATTGTCTTCATGTCCATTTCAGTGTTGTCTCTGGCTAATGGGTATCCTCAGTGCTGCACAGACTCCCCACTGGAGCTGTCCCACACAGAGCAACAAAGGAAGCTGTCCCTGAGACTGATCATGGACCAGAACTCAAGAAGTACAGATTATTTACAGCTGCTCAAGCGTCCTCCACAGTACAACCAAGTTAGTGTGCATTCTCCTATTAAGTCTCCTTATTGCTTCCTGATCTACAGCCACTCTCTACCTTGGGAAATGAAACCTGGCAGCCCAGGTGATTTTTCTTCCTGCTTCCATCTGCGGCTTGAAACACATGCTGCAAATTAAGGAGCTATGAATGATGGAGTGAATGTAAATTTAACTTAATGACAGCTGCTTAAAGAGTGATGGGTTAAAAGGAGAGCACAAAGGCCTTTGGGTGGAGTATGTCAGTGAAGACAGTGTTTGTATGTTAAGGAAACATGTGTTGGGAAAGAAAGAACTTGAAGAATAGTGGAGGTTTTAAAGGGTGGGATTAGGATCAAAAAGATTTTTTAGGTCTGTGGGGAGGCAATATTCTTCTGGTGAATCAAAGAAGAGGCAGGTTCTCAAGCCCATTGATCTACATAGCCTAAAGTTTAGGTGAGATCCCCGAGAGCAGAATAACCATGTGCAGGTTCACGCTTTTCTAAATGGGACGCTGTCTCAGGACATGGCTATATCATGCTCTGGAATGATATGGTGCCTCAGAAAACACTAAAGCATGCTTTTCTCATGAGATATCCACCACTCACTTGGATTCACAATACTGTAAGTGAATTATGTTGTCTGTTCAAGTGGAAAAGGTCACTAAGACGCCATTATTACTCAGGACCCACAAACACCTTTGTTCACAGAGTAGACAAATTGCCTGTAGACGGATTGGCGTCCCTCCAGTTATGATCGTTCCTTTTGATATATTCTTGGTTCCCAACTTAGAAACATTCATCAGAATTCAGTGAAACGACATCTAGAAGAGGCAGGAAAAAACCAACAAAACAAACATTTCGACTTCCTGACTACTCATTATTTATAGCGAAATGAAGACTGGCATATATCTGGGAGTTTTTCCACATTATTTGCCATAATCAGTGGATTTCAATGCCTAATCATACAATGACAGCTTCACCAAAAGGAAAGACGACAGACACTGTTCAAGACAAATAATGCCACAGGCAAGAATACAGAAAGCTTGCCTAATCATTTTGGTTATAATGAAGACTCAAAACTTTACCTCCACAGTTTCTTACAACGGTTCTATCAGAATTTGGCATGTGACACTAAATAATTGAGATGCTAGTAGTTAGGGACACAAGGAGTGACAGCAGGAAAAAAAGATGTCACTTCACCATTGTCACAACCTGTTCCTGCTGCTGGCACTTTCTTTAGCTCCTGTGTCCTGGCAGTGGATTTTACAACCTTAACACAATTCTAATTGCATTAAGAAGTTTTAAAATATGTGTGTTGATCTGGGATGATTTCAATGGAATTTGTGCTCCTACTGCCAAAATGCATAATTAAGAACAAGATTTAGCTATCTTCTGGGAAATCCAGCTCATAAGAGGACTGGTTCTGAGGTCTGCTAAACTGTCCTGCCTGAGGACAGCAGCACAGCCTAACAAGCTCAAGCCAAAGCACTGCCCATCATGGACATGTATTTAGAGCAGCTGATATGGCCATCTGGGGGCAATTTCTATGTCACCCTCTGTACTTTTTTTCCTAAGAAACCAGCAACATGGAGTTGTGGTTTTATGAAAACTGGTAAAAGCTGATACCAAGATTCACTTCCAACAGAGCAATAGCCCATTTACAGCCCCGTCTTGCATGGAGACTGAGGGTTGTTTTTTTTCTTTAGGTTAATTCACCGCTCATTTAGTGGGTCTCCCAAGCAAGAAGTTCTCATGTGTACAGACATTCCCAGCAACTAAGAAGTCTCAGTAGCCAGCTGAACATTTGGTAAGGTTCTATCTCTATTTATACTAGAAGAAAAGAAATGATTTCTAAGTTGCCAGGCTGCATCATCTAAGCACATCTATACTTAGTTTTTAGTGACAACCCCAAAGGTTAAAAAATATGAGTTACCCTCATACAAAAAATATCACTGACATTGAAATAGCAAGATGCTTTTGTATGTGATTTTCAGACTTTTCTTTGACAACTGGGACAGCTGACTCCACATATTGATTGAAAAGATCACAGAAGTGGTAGAGAGATGGGAAGAAAACATCTACAGACATCATCTAGGTCAATGCAGTCACCTAGAACACCTTGCACAGGATGTTTTCTGGCTGAGTTTTGGCTATGATCAAGGATGGCCCCTCTGGCCAACCTGTTCCAGCCTTCAGTTAACCATAAAGATTTTTTCCTCCTTAGGTTTGAGTGGAATTGCCTGCATTTTAATTTTTGCCCCTTGTCTCTTGTGTTTTTTTCCTGTCATCACTGAAAAGAGTCTGATTCGACGTTTCTTACTCCCCTTTCTTACTCCCTAGTATGGCGATGTCTCTCTCTCGTTTGGGGGAGCCCAGACCTGGACAAATCACTGCAGATGTGTCTCACCAGTGTTGAGCATAGGGGGAGAGCCACCTCCCTCAGCGTGCTGCCAAAACTCCTCCTAATGCAGCTCAGGTTACCGTTGGTTTCCTGTTCTGCAAAGGCACATGACTGGCTCATATTCAACTTGGTGTCCAACAGAACGCCAAGGCCCTTTTCTGAAAAGGTGCTTTTCAGCCAGTCGGCACCCAACACAGCTGATGCATGAGGTTATCCACCTCCAGATGCTGGATTCTGCTTTCAGCTTTGTAGAACTTCATGAGGTTCCTGTCTATTTCCCCAGCCTGTGGAAATTCTTCTGAGTAGGAGCACATTCCTCTGGTCTATCATCTGCAAATTTGCTGAGGGTGTACTTTGTCACATCCTTCAGGTCATTATTGAAGTTTTGAACAGTTCTGGACCCAGTATTGACCCTTAGAATACTCTACTAGAGACCAGCTTCCAGCTGGACTTTGAGCCACAGCTGCCCTCTGAGCCCATTGGTACAGCCAATGTTCAATCCACTGCACTGTCTGATTACCTCGACCATCCATCACCATCTTGTCTTAAGGATGTTAGGGAACAGTGTCAAAAGCCTTGCTAAAACAAGATAAACAACAACATTTCTTTCCCTTCATCCACCAAGCCAGTCAGCTCACCACAGAAGACTATCAGGTTGGGCCAGGAACAATTTCTCCTTTATAAATCCATTCTTACCTTCCTAATCCATGCTTACTTCTTGTCTTTCAATTGTCTGGAAACAGTTTCCACAATTATTCATGCCCTCATGCTCTTAGGGATCAGGGTGATGATCCCTAAGCCTGTAGTTCCCCAGATTTCTTTCCTCAAAGATAGGAATGGCATTTGCTTACTTCCAGCCTTTTCTAGAGAGCCCCATTCCCCTTCCAAGCAATTTCCAGGCAAAAAGAGCCTGCCTGCTACTTTTTTCCCAGGTTTCATACCTTCAGTTCCTACCTTGTGATCCGTACTCCTCCCTTTCAAGTCTTAACATTGTAAAAATTGACCAAATATCCACATTACTGCAGGGTGACACGAGGCAGGAGAAGCACAAGAGAGAAGAGCTGCTGGGATTCTTCTGCACCTTCCTGCTGTTCCTTCTAAGGAAAGGAGTAAGGATTCTGCTCGTTTTGCCTGTCTGCTCTTCTCCAGGAGCTGGACAAGTGGAGTAGACAACTGAACAAAAACTGGGCTGATCATTCATTGGAGACCGAGGTTTTTCATCTCCCTAGAAACTGGCTCTTACCACAGGAGAATCCTCATTACCTTTGGCCTCTTCCCAAATAAAGCACAAAGCTTGCAGACTATTGTCAGAAGCAGCTTCCAGCCTCTCCTGAGAAGTGGTTTTATACACCAACAGAAATATAACTGAAATGCAAATTGAAGCCATGAGAATACGCACTATCAAAAGAAGAAATTAAGCAATGTGGGGAAAGCATATTTTCTGATGAGAGATGACCAGTCTTTCTCCTCTTTCCAGTACATGTCAAACCCTTCTTGTGTTTAAAGAACCCCACAAGACACATCCAAGTAACTCGGACCCAAAGGGTGACTTTTTTGGCCAGCTTGGAAATAATATTTTCTCAGCCTATCCTTCTCTGCTTCCACATCCACAAACCCAACTTTATTCCAAGAATGTCATGTCATCCCAGTCTTCTTGTGTTTGCATGATATGAACCTGGCACTGGAGGCCCCATGCAGCTACAGAACCAGCTTGGCCATCTCTCTGTTACAATGCTTTTCAAATAAAGCTTTCAAGTCACATATCTGTACCTACACTCAGTTTGACACTCTTGAAGTATGCAATGCTGAATTTTTCTGCTTGAAAGTATTTTGAATTAAAAATAAATACTAGATTTTCTAATTTATCCTGCTATTTGCTTCATACTTTCAGGCTTTCTTCCACAACAAGGTCTAGATGGACTATGTAAACAAGCAAAGTAAGACCTACAGTAAATTGCGAAATTGGGAAATTCTACACATTCTACTTCGATGGGTGACTTATTTGAGACAGTTACTAAACTCTGACTTTGGCAGCCGGGCCTATCAGGCTGCTGGGGATCAGATTGTACAAAAATCTATCATCATGTTTTCTAAATAGCCCAAAAGAGAGGTGAGATAAATACTAATTTCTTACCTTAAAATGTAAGTATAGAAGAGAACAAACACTGGGAAACCACCCAACATCTTTTCAAAGGTGTTAGCTGTGCAAATTCACCCACACACTGGTACTTACAGTATGGTTTTGCTAGCAGAGGAGGGCATCAGGAAAGAAGAGATGTTCTTTCATGTGTTAAATACAATTTTGATTTCTTTGAAAGAAGATTTTAAGAAAGAAGACATAAAAACAGAATTTGGTTTTTGCCCTTCAAATCCATGCCAGGCAGTCTTCTACAATTGGAGTTTTAACAGAATTGGAGATAGCTGGGATTGCATTCCTGTTACATTGGGCATTTGCTGAATGAAATATAGCATATAAGAAAACTACACACAGATACAGAAGACTGGTAGGTCTTCCAGGAAACTGCAGTGTGGAGATCTGTTTTC
>VYZQ01061616.1:0-24465 GCA_013400655.1 Mystacornis crossleyi | reverse complement strand
AAGTCAAATGCAGGGTCCTGCACATGAGGATAGATAGCCCTGAGCACGGGTCCAGGCTGGGGGCTGGTGTGGCTGATCTGCTTTCTGTGAGGTGTAGACCTGTTCTCGGCGATGCTTGGCAGAAGGCAAGCGGCAATCATGACAAGCTGCAGCAAGGTACAAGGAGAAAGCTATTTAGAGAGGCTGTAGAAACTTCACCCTTGGAGACATAAAAAATTCAACTGTCCTGAGAAGCCTAGTCTAATTGGATCTTTCAGGCTGAAGACCATAAAGTACCATCAAAACTTTTTAGTAGATTGTACAGGAAAATAGGCCTGTTCACCATTGTGTGGTCATGAGAAAAGGCACACTAACATCAGGACTTTCTCTTAAGGCTCAGTTCATACTGAACGGTAAATACTAAATTCAAACATTCTTGCAAACCAAAAGGAAAAATTAAACCCATGGGATGAATACATCATCTCCAGACAGTGGTTGTGTTAATAATAAGTCTGGATCCCAGACAATTTCTTGGTATAGCAAGAAGCCAGATACCAAGGCTGATGGTCTCACATCTAATGAAGGAAAATTTCTTTATGACTTTGATGTGAAAAGAGCCTATCAAAACCTTCAATTACATCTCAAGAGATCAATGATAATTTGTGCTGCAAAAGGAACATCAAAATGATGCTAATAAAAGATTGTAAATTATATGAAGACCAAAATTAATAAAAGCTCTATTCCAAAAACCAATCTATTATGCCGCTAAGACTTGACAAATAACAGTTATTGTTGACCATGCAGTCTGGGAAATGACAGGATTAAAAGTCATAAACTCCCTCATTCTGCAGAGGGAAAGCAGGATGCTCTGACACTCAAGAATCTTCACATTCTAAGCTTGGTCATTTGCCAGTGACAGTGATTTCTATGCTATGCAATCATCTGTTGATTCCTCTACACTTGCAGTCGATGTCTGCAGAACAAGACCTCTTATTAGCATTTTATTTCAGTTAAATATTGCAATCAGACTAATGGTCTACTAATTACAGTCTTGTCTCTTCCCCTATTACACCATATGGTATCTGCAGACAAGAGGCAGAAGCTAATCTGGTGGAGAAACACAAAGCGTTTCACTGCATTCAGCCCACTATTTCTATAAAGACACTGACAACGGCAGTAAGACAAACTGAGCAAATGAGTATTTTGCTAAATTGAGACCCTGGGAGACAATTAAAAAGTCAATTGTTTCAATTATAATAAAATTTTTAAAACATGTGCAAATCCTAGATGTATCCTGTACAAGAATTTTTGACAGGGAATTCACTGGTTGAGAAAATGTTCTAAAATAACTCCATCTCTGTAAATCTGGAGGACAGAGCAACTGAGCACCAGTGGGCAACCGGCTAAAGGGAGACACTGTCAGAAATGTCTGCTGAGGCATTTCTGGTTCATCACAGATCTGAAGACCTGGAAGGACTGCAGGAGTTTGAGATCCAGAGGCAGTGAACAGCACCAGTCATGTGGGTGAAGCTGTGTCAGGCAAGTTTATTTGTGATAACCACCTAGCAGCTTTCAGAGGTTGCCACTGAAACCAGAATTGCATGTGACAGATCTATTTGTTGTTCTCTTCCTGTGTGTTTCAATGCAGCTCATAATCTGTTCAGTTTGGTTTTTACTGCTGCTTTGAGGCATCAATTTTTACAGTGATGAAGATCAGTAGCAGAAGAAAAGGACTCAACCAGTAATTTTCCAAATGACTATGCATAATTCCCAGAGCTTCAGTATATCCAAATGCCAGCTAATATTGTTTCCACCCAGAAATTCAGGAAGTATTGTTGTTAGAGTTGCCCCAGTCTGTTAGAGTTGCTGCAGTCATGATCCAATGTTAGTGCAAAACTGAAATATCTCAGAACTGACAGAGCTATAGATGCTGCAGCATATTCACAGAGGAATACAAAAGCTACTGGATTTCTTCGTCCCAAAACTACACTGCAGTGACTCCAGTGAGGGGAAATATGTAGGAAGCCATTGGGACAGGTCGCCCGTGGGCATTCCACATATGAGACTCCATCAGAATGAAACAAGACTAGAAAGGTGAGACTTGCTGACATTAAGCACATCATTGACTCTGCAGCCACGTATGAACGGTGTGAGCCCCACGTGCCACGGCCAGACACCATTTGGGACTGGCAGGTGGGTCCNGCGCCCCTGCCAGCTCCGGCCATCACTGCAGCAAAGGGGAAAGTGCCTGACAGCCCCGGCAGCTGTCACTGGGGTCTGATTCCTATTGCTTGTTACTGCCTTAGTTATTGTTGTTTTTTTGCTTTGCCTTGTTGTACATATATATATATATATAAGTAAAGACCTGTTATTCCTATTTCTGATATATTTGCCTGAAAGCCCCTCATTTTCAAAATTATAATAGTTAGGGAGGAAGGGGGTTACATTTTTCCATTCCGGGGTGGGAGGGGGACTCCTGCCTTCCTTAGTAGACACCTGTCCAAACCAGGACAACACCCATGAAAGGGGGTGACTCCAAGAACGAGCTAACTGACAGCCACCGTATGCCTCAGAATACGTCTATCAAGGGAGAACACTGTGACTTTCTTGTCTTTATTTGAAAAAATACAAACTCTTATAGCCCTATTATTTGTTTAGGAAACTCTTTCGGGCCAATCGTTTTGTAAAACTTAACTGTTGTAACATCCTGCCCTTTGAAGTTAATTGACTGCCAAATTCAGCAAAGGTTGTCACATCCAAACAAATTTGTCTTTCAGAAGCACTGTTCAAATTTATCACTTATCTGGTGCCAATAGCTGATGGTTCTCAGCCTGGCTCACTATTTGATCATCTAATCATCTCTTTGTTATGGCCCTAGTATTGGACTTCCTCATATTTATCCCTGTCTGAGTACGAGTCCAACTCCTCCAGAAAATCGTACTATCTTCAGTTAATAAATACATGTATAGTGAAGCTAACTTCATTGCTATTGTAAAAAAAAATTCTACTTCAAATTTGTGTTCTGTGGTCTTCCAGGCACTGGATCTTGTAACAAAATTAATAAAGCTATTTTAATAAATCTTTAGTTTGATGGATAGAGAACTCTCACTTTCAATACTTGCCCATTTTGCATCAACATATAAAGAGGAAATATAACTTTCATACCTCATACTCTTACAATATTCTTTTTTTAAACACAAAGGCTAGCAAATTTTGTCTTTTCTTTTTTTTCTTTTTCTTTTTCTTTTTCTTTTTCTTTTTCTTTTTCTTTTTTTTTTCGTTTCTTTTCCTTTTTCTTTTTCTTTTTTTCTTTGTCTTTTTCTTTGTCTTTGTCTTTTTCTTTTTTTTCTTTTTCTTTTTTTTCTTTTTCTTTTTCTTTTTTCTTTTTTCTTTTTTCTTTTGTATGGTAAGGTCAGCTAGTTTTCCAAGAAAACTCTCCACTCATGCCCAGAATTTCTCCTCCTTATCCTAAAATTGTAAGCCACATTCTTGACTGTTAGATACAGTCTAGTATCTACAAAGAGGACAGTTTTGTAGTAAGCTGTAGTCAAATGACACTAGTAGTTTCTGGGCCTTTCCCTATGATATTTCATTTACTCCTTGTCAGTGATCCTTCAGTTTTTCTGATCTGCTTCGTGCCATTGCATGCTTATTCAGGATGCAGTCTGTGTTTTATTCCTGCCTTTTGTCAAGAACACCCTAGGATAAAGAACCAGTCTCTTTGGGGAGATAACTGCATTACCTGATGAAGATTTGCCATTTACAGTCATATTCAATATGGGGGAGTTTATCCAGTTTTAAAATGCTTTCCATATTTTATCTGTAGCAGTCCCTTAATAGAAATGCCATGTGCTGCAACATTACATGCCTAACAGAAGCACATCACATAGCTCCATTTCCTCTGGCAAACACATTTTAAATTAATCAAAAAAGGATTAACTGGGAAAGATCTATTTTTCTTTAAAGCCATGCTAATTGACATTAATCAAATTACTCACTAACTCTTCATTTATTGAGTGCCATATCAGCCTTTCCAATATTTTGTCAGGCTGAGGGCTGTAATTAGTCCAGTTGTTCCTTTAATCCCCTCTGAATATTGGCAGAACAACTCCCTTATTAAGCACTACTGCCTTCTCTGAATTGCTATTGACAGCTCTGTGGATGTTACTCATACCCGTGTCAGCTTTTGCCTTGAGATGGCCCTGCTGGAATCTCAGTGTTTGTGTGTAAGAATTTCAGACTCAACACCTTTCTTTTTTCTTCCATTTTGTTGCTGTTTGTTGAAAAACATTTGGAACAATTTCTTGGTCGACAGGCAGAGGCCCTTAGCATACTGCTGATGGAATTCCTCATTGGGTGCTGCGGATGAGCTGTGAGAATAGCAGAGGAAACTGGGAAACCCTTTTTAGCTAGGGTTGTGTGTGTAAGAAATGTACTTATTGCAAAAAAAAGCAGAATGGCATGGGCTGGATAGGAGGACTAAGGACCAGAATCTAGCGGCTGGAGTGAAATTAGTCCCTGTCTACAGTGTCCAGAGTATAACTTCGATCCAGTCTGAATGCTTTCAAATCTTAGTTCTGGTTCTTCCAACAGAACTCCCTTTAAGGCAGTGGCCCCTCCTAGTAAATGAGTGCTGTGTGCTGTGGGGATTAGGAGATACTGGGGAGCATCAGGGGAATCCTTGACATCCATAGTATCCCATGTCTGCCTTCCCTAGCACATCTGCTAGTAGCAGACAAAAATCCTTTCCACCAGGCTGCACCAGGCACTGGTATTTAGTTTCAGTATTTTAATTCAACCCCGTTAAACTGCTAGCAGCAAAGTATACTTCTGAAAGTGTCTTTTTATCTCTCATTTATCTTTTACTTTTTTTTTCTTTTTTTTGTCTTTTTCTTCAGTGTTAGTAGCAGAACCTCCACTCAAAAGGTCAGGTGCCCCACGGCCAAGCACACACAAAGCCGCCTAATCCAGCTAAGGCAGCTCCGGGGAATTGCAGAAGGGGCTGAAACAAAAGGACACAGCTCAGCACGCAACGCACATAATCCCTCAGACAGAGTGCAGGGCCACGCAGAGGCACTTGCAAACTCAAATATGCCTCCACAGGCACCAAGACACATCGTGTGGGGAGAAAAGACACATTTGGTGGAGAAAGACATCCCTGAGGGAAGAGCTGTAATGAAAGGAGAGTGGAATTAAAGCCGCGCCTCGCTGGGGTGTTGTGGCATTGTTACTCATTTCGGCAGTGAGGAACAGCAGCTCAATGCATTAGTCCCCAAGCAGTGCAATTCACTCAAGCACATTGTTTGCTGTAGCCATTCAGGTTTCTGCTCAGTGTGGGCTTGGCCTATTTCCCTTTTCTTTCATGCAGTGCACAATCCATTTAGGGATTTATAGCGGCTTAGAGGCCCATGTACACTGCCTTGTCTCTATCTGATTTTTATTCTGTGATAAGAAGGCTTGGGGTCACAGGTTCATTGGCACTTGCTCCTCCTTGCCATTCAAGTTGCACGGAAATCTAATTATTCATTAGTGTTTATGATTTCTTGAGTCTTCCATCGGTTCATCCACCGATGTCGTCATCACTACTTGGAGAAGTTCCAGGGTTTGCCACAAAAAGCGTGGGAATCTGCTCTGATGTGATGTTATAAGCAAAGGGTGCAAGAGACAGCAGAGAGGGGCAGGGGCATGAAAACAAATGTGATAACAAAGTGCAAAAGCTATTTGTGGTGAAAACCTTGGCCAGTATAGAGTGACGTGATTCCCATCCTGGTGCACACTTACGCCAGATCATAAAATGGTCTTTAACGCCGAAAACTAAAATCTTCCTGTTTGGACATTTTCTCTGCCCTACTCCAACCAGTAGATCCCGACCTCTGCCCTCCACAATCACAGCACATCTATCTACAGCCTGGAAAAGAGTGTTCGTGCCTCTTGTGCCTGCAGAGACAATACTGTCTTCTTTCCCTTTCTGTGTGGGCTTCCTCAGTTTTAACCATTCTGGTGTAACTACACATCTTCACACTTCTCTCATTCTCTCAGCTTCCTGGAGAGTTTGATTTCAAGTCATACCAAGAGCAGAGCTACAAGAGCTAGAAATAGCCACCAGCTCTGCTGACACCGCCGGAGTGAAACTCAGTGGAAATGCCGCTTATCCCCAGTGGGTTCAAATTTTATTCCTCATCTGTACTAACATCCTCCTTGGATATGGTCCTATAATCCAACAAACATGAGGGATCCAGCTGGCATATTTCACCTTACACAAAATGAGCATGGATCTCCTGTGAATGTCCCCAAAAATGGAAGTATACTTCTTAAAAGGGACATAAGTAATGGACGCAAAACCCCCCACTAACTTCCTATTAGGCCAGATTTTTAAAGTCTCTGCCAACACCCATGATAGAAGACACTAAAGAGGTGAAAAACTATTCTCTAAGCATTGTGTCCTGGAGCACAGAGTATCAATTTGGAAAGAAACAGAGCTGCAGAGGGGAAATAACTTTCCAGAAGTCAAGCAGCACCCGATCTATTACACGGGAACCCTTGTGCTCCTCCAACTCCTGCAAACGTAAATCACAACGGGGATACAGTGACACAGCTGTCCATGCTTGCATCAACAGCTTTTAGACAAAGGCAGACACCTGCTAGGAAGAGTTTAGAACACATAAATCCTATAGGCTCTTTTATGTGTGTCTGCTGTAGCTTGATTATAGCTCCAGGGGTATTTACAGGGTGTGTGCTGTGTGTTACTGCACTGTTTGAAGCTTTGGGTAGTTAGTTAAACAAGAGAAGGCTGGGTCGTGATTTGACTGGAGTTATTGTGTCAGACACTTTCACTGCATCGTGCCGTGCCCTGAAGGCACTGAAAGTAATCCTGGGTTCCTGTGGTGTCCGGTGGCTTGTGTGACTGTTCTCCAGACTGGATTTCTGCTCCTGACAAGTTCAGCATCTCAGTATATTGTTGACTCAAAGGCAAAAAAATATGTCTCAATTTATTCTTTTATGTTCTAATTTTGGAGATGGATAGGTTATAAATAGAACTGGACAAATAGTTTATTCTTCTGAGATCAAATGGAAAAAGTGTATATTTAACGAATTATAATAATTTGGTTGGGCCACACTGAATGAAAAGTCTATTTTTGTGACATTTCTTATTACCCTTTGTTAATGAAAATCCAGAAAATCTGGGATTAAAGTCCTAAATAGTCTGGGAGGTCTGCATTTCTATGCCTCAGTAACTAAGTAAAAGCCCAAGACCCTGTTGAACTCCTCTGAGGAACATACTGATCCTGCTGATAAAGCCCTGGAACTGGGAAAGCATCACCAGCGGGCAGGTGTTGAACGGGGCCTGAGCTGAGCAGGAGCTGGGGCTGGCATTCCTGGGAGGAGATCAAGCTGCTGTAAGTGAGGGCAGCTGCTGGAGACTGCCCTTCAATGCAACTTCCAACCTTATTCATTGCTACTTACTCAAGAACTTCTTTTACCTTTCCTGTTCAGAGTCATTTGTTTCATCTGTCTGAGATGCTTTTATATTTTTCTTGTGGATTATCAATTGCATTCAGCTCCTACTCTAACCCAAATAGGTCTAGTATCTGGCTTCAAGCACAAAAGCATTCCAGGAAAGGTGGCCTCTGCTATAAAAAGGAAAGAGCTGGCCTTTCCTACTGCAAAACTCAACATTGCTCAGTTGACTTCATGGCTACAGTCCATGCCCACTTCTTGGTCTATTCGTGGATCAGCTGCTGGCTGGCTTTGAGGGATTTGATGCAATCATTTCACATTTGAATGGTGGTCTCCTATCCATAGAACTGGTGTTAAAGTAAGGAGAGTCAACAGTAGCTTTTCCATTTTAAAATTTTCTCTGAGATCTGGTGAACGTCAGACGTGGGTGGAAAGCTAGTACTTATTACTAGTTGGGTATCTGGAAAGCAGAATGTATGTTAAATTTCATATTTGTGAACACTCATTTGATGGGTCAACAAGAAAAAAAACTGCCAAGGGATTACCAAATCAAATAAAACTAAACAATAAATCAAAATGCAGATATTTTGACACATATCTCCGGGATCTTCATGCCAAATCTAACAGCTGATAAGATAAATAGTAAAGTCATTTGAGGAGACTGCAGGCAGCTCACAGCTAGCCCACAAAATGCAAAAACAGATGAACTTGTTAAAAATACTGTTCACTGCAAATTATTCCTTCTTTTCATATTTGGTATCCAGGGCGTTTTACCTACTGAATGAAAATAGTGCTTTATCTTTAATCTCTAGACATTCTCATGGAGAAAGTAGACAAAATTAATTCTCCATCTGCTCAAGATCAAGATTAAGCAAAACTGGAGGACAAACTTTTCAAAAGTTGTTCTGTTCAATTTTTCTGTTTTATTTTTCATATCTAAGGCACCTGGCCATCTCTTTTCTTGTTCCTGGATGTTTGAACTTTTACATTTTTTCTGCTTATGATATGTGAGTTTTCCATCATTTTTCCTCTGGGAAAACCAGAAGGAAATAGTGCTGGAAGTGACCTTGGGAAGTAATGTAGTCTAACCTTTGGTCCTAAGACAAGATCTGCTGTATCTGTCTTAATTACTTCTAATGATGGCAATTGCAAACTCCTTCCAAGTAATCTGCTGCGCTGCTTCCCTGTCTTTTTGCTAGAAAATATTCCTAGTGTCTAATCTAGTATCTAACCTCATTTTCCCCTCATTTTTCCCTTAATGATCTCTCAATTACCTTTTGTTTTGTATACCGGGGCCATTTGGAGCAGGGTGTTTTTCTGTTTGCAGTGACTTTGCATATCTGGAGACACACACGGTGCCATTCCTACTCTTTCCAGCCTTCCCTTTGGCTTACCACCCAGGTGGTTTGCAGCTTCCTTGCAGACCATTTGCAAAACGTGTTACACCTTGCACGCTAGGAGCGACTCATGGATGGCTGCTCTTGAGGTTCAGCAAGATAAACTGGGCTAAAGCTTGCAATGTTTTGCATCAGTCCTACAGATATTTCAGCAAGACCGTGCTTCTCTGTCACGCTTATGAGAGTGCTGTGTGAGATGGTGTTGAAATATTATCGAAATCTTCTGCTTCTCCCCCAGCTCTGAAGCCTGTTGGCCTGTCAGGGAAAGAAGTTTCTTCCACATGTTTATTCTTCATGAGACCATGTCTATTCTTCATCTAGACATTTTCTCTAAGGAGTTTAGAGGTTGTCTGATTATTTGTTCCATGACGTTTCTATGAATTGCCCATATTTGAACTTTTCTATGAACAACGATCCAAAAAAAAGGGAAATTGAACATATTTTTTTGCCTTCTTGATATTTTCCTTTAGCAAATTCCCTCTGTTAGTGACAGAATTATTGTTTCCCTCCTCTCATGTGTACCAAGGCACCTCCAGCTATTCTAGGGAAATTAAGTGAATTCATAGCTATCCATTGCTTGTCAATCCCCATTGCTCGTCTGGTGCATAAGAAAGGGACTAGTATTTTTAAAATATGTGTATAAATCAAAAATATATTTATAATGATTATTGCAAAGACTGAGAAGAGTGTATCTAATATCCCCACAGGTGAAAAGAACGGTTATTAAGGTGCTTTTTATTCTCCTTGAGAAGGATATGTAAATCAGTGTAAATGGAATGTCGGTGATTTTCAAAGTTAAATGGGTACAACATCTTTGAACAGCAGCATTGATCAATCATCGAAACAAACTGCTGGTGACTGATTGCCCATCTCTTGAAACCTGCGTGAGTTTGTGTAGGAAATGTTTTAGCCCCGCAAATCATGGAGTTGAATCTTTGTTGATTGAATGAAATGTTAGTGCCTTTCAGTGTGTCATTCCCATGGATCCCAAGGCAGTGTGAATGCTCACCGAAGTCAATAAAGCCACAGCAGCTTAGACCAGGTAGAGATCTGCTCCCCAGGGTTTGTAGAAAGAGATGGGTGACCTGACAAACTGCTCTGAAATAGAAATCCATGGGTAACAGGCAGAGGAAGAAGAGCCATGTCAGCAAAGGGACAGGACAAGGCTGGTGGTGTCAGCAGAGCACGGGCGAGGTCTCCATGGTAAGGCACAAGTAGGAAGCAGAGCTGTGAGGCCTTGGCGGGGGCACAGAGGAGAAGGAGGGTAAACACAGAGTGTGGGTCATGCAGGGAGGGTGTGAGCTCCAAACTGGTGGGCAATACGGCTGACTGGACCACTCATATTTCTGCCCACACTGTTTTATTTTCTTTACCACAAATGAGGATCTTGTCAGTCCATATGAGACCTGACACACCAGGCCCCCAAGTTCTCCTGCAGCTCTGGTGGGTGTTTGCTGCTCGATTTCGGCAGCATGTCTCCAAACATCCCTATGCAGAGGGCAGAGCCATCTCCCCCATTCTGTCCTTCCCTATTCCTCTGAGCACTGGATACTCTCCAGAGATGATGCTCAGCAGAGCACAAATTGTGAAAGCACCAACCACTCTGCCCACAGCACCACTGTATCTTAAAGTAATGTAGGAGAACATACAGGATCAAATGATGCTTGTAGAGGTAAATAAACATGAATTTTTTTCTGGAAACTGATATATATTTATTAATACTTTTCAATTTATTGCAATGCGTGTAACAAATATTACTGCCACACAGATAAGTTTGGTGATTAAAGAATTACCAATGACACCTACCTGACCAAATGCACTACTTCACTTAACAAGGCAGAAATATATATATGTGCCACAGGTATTTGAATAGGGTTCAGTTTAAACCAATTAATAAAATAGCCTGTTTGGACTAAAAATAATTGTTGTCTGAGAATACGTGAATTCAACACTGCGAGAAAATCCCTGCCATCTGACGTAGAAGGATTTATAGGTTTAGTGGAAATTGCTTTCCCCACTGTCCAGATTAAATACTGCAGGATGATTTTTTGTATGAGTAAACATCCTTCCAATAACGATCAGACTGATAATGTCTTAAAAAGAGAAACAGGATCTACATTTAGGTTTTCTTTTTCTTGTATGGACTATTTCTGGATACAGGACCTTTAGGTAACATGTTGACTGTCCATAAAATGTATTTTATCATCTTCCTCCTGTTGTGGGGATGGATTTTATCCACTGAATGCAGAACCCACCGACAAGGAAGAGAAATACATGAGGTATACAAAAAAGGCAGGTAAGTCTAATTTTTTTGCATTCGAGTAATTACAGTTTGGACAAATGTAATGTTTTGGGTGATGATAAAATGACTAACAGATAATTTGAGCTTTCATTTGCAGACTGTGATCTCTCAGGCAAAAATATTTTCTGTTGTTTCTTTTGCCAATGAGTAAGTTTTAATGCATTTTCTACAGTGAAAATCACTGCTTCTTTCAAAAAAAAGGTTTCTGAAGTGTCTCAAAGTTTTAAAAGGTACAAAAAAAGAGAAGTATTTATATTTATGGTTGTTAAAATGTGGTAGAATATTTACATGAAAGCGAAGATGAAATTTAGGTCCATGAGAATTGTTGCATTCACTGAAGGTTAGATGGACCTGTGATCTCAGATGAAAAAATTCAGAATTAGTTTTATTGTTCTCATGTAATTTGTTTTATATAGCTTTTGAGAGGAAAAAATTAAGGTCTTTCAGCAAGGCTATGGTCAGTTATTAGAAGAAACAGAAAGCATTCAGTGTATTGAATTAAGATACTGAAATTATTTAAAATGTCATCTATTCTTCTCTTAGTCTCTCTCTCTCTATACAAAAAGCCTGTGATATTTTGCTCTCATTATCTTGTAGACAGCCATTTTAGGAGGATTTGAGTTGAGGAAGGGTTTTTGCTACAAGTGAGTTCTGATTATTTATATTCTATTTAGGAAATATTTGGAACTTTGTGTGAGGATTTTTATGCTCAGGCACAGAACAACGTACACCTGGAGGAAAAATACTTTTTCTTTTTTTTTTTTTTCTTTTTTTTTTTTTTTTAAGAATATAGCTGACACGTTTAATTTTGTTTAAATGCTGTGTACTTCTGCTTGTGACAGACTGGACCTGTGCTGTCTCTGCTTTGCTATAGTGCTGTTCTGTAAAGACTCTGTACCATTATCAGTACTGTTAAGCGTAGAGGGGTGGAAATGCGGGAATGTCACACTCGTGAGGAATTCAAACCACTCCCATTAGCCTTCGGAAAAACTAACTAAAAGGTGGAAGGGATGGAAAGTGCTGTGCCTTTTTGTTTTCCTGCGGCCCCTTGTCGCAGGTGAGGGGTACCTTACAAAGTGACTGCAGGGTCCCGGTTGGCACTTGGGGGTCCAAGAACCACTTCACACGTAGGAAGTGGCTTTCGCAGGGACACCACCTCCATGGAGGTATAACTGGCAAGATGGATGCAGTGCTCGCTTCATAACCAGCCCCCAGGGGATGCATGACCAGAGGCAGTATGGGTGCAAGACAGGCACAAAATCCCTCTTTTTTTGAGGCTTCATGACAGTGAGGGCAGAGGTGATGTGCTGGCTGTAGCAAATTAAAGGGGTGAGAAGCAAGGTACCACCGTGTGAGGTGGAAAGCATCCAGACGAGAGGAGTGTGCACACACAGCCATGTCCTTGTTTATCATCTTTAAGGAAAGCTCCAGACTGCACTAAATACTTAACAGTGTTGGTGCAATGAAGTGACAATACAACAAATCGAAGCAGAAAAGTGTTTAAAATGTGTTAAAAATGCGAAAAACCCACTATTCCGTAAATGCAGGAACTGCCTCTTCACCCATACTTTGTATATAAGGTGTAATTGTTCCAGGGTGAGCCCGTCAGAAAGCCCTGATGTGGTGTGGCTGTGGGGGGCTGGCTTCACTGCCCTCCCAGCATGCCCACGCTGGCTTGGGAGGTCACTTCTGGCCCATTTCTGCCTCAGCTGGGCCCAGTGATGTTGAGGAGAGCTGATGGGGAGAGAGGAACAAAGCTGGCCTATGGCTGAAGAGTTGTCCATCAACAGCCTGGTGCGCAGTACAATGCCCACTTTGCCCTGTCACGGGCCAGCCTGTCACACACCCATGTAAGGTAAAAAAAGATGATTATGACCATCCATAGGATGACCACAGGACCTTAGGGTTTCCTCCTAAGCACAAACAACAAATCCTTCTGTACCAAACCCCTAACCTTCAATGTCAAACTCAGAACGGGACTGCAAGTAATTTTTAGCTCTGGTTTCCATCCACTGGGTCCTGTTCTATGCTATCTTGTCTCCTCTCCATCGAGGTATTTGCAGGTGGATCAAGCCCCCATTCATCTCTGCTTACATACGTTCAAGAAATTAAGCTTCTTACATTTCTCAGTGCGGGATGTTTCCCAAGCTTTTACTCAGCCATTTGCTTGTTGGCCTCTGTCCCTCCACTGCTTTTTCAGGATTGATATCAGGACTAGGTACAGTATTTGTACAGCCCTCCTGCAGGTGCTCTATGCAGAGGTAATCCCCCTGACCTTCTGGGACTGCAGTCAGGATCTCCCAGTGGAAGATCATGCCTCCCCAGCATTACCAGGCATCTGTGTATGGCAGGACACCTCATCTCAGAGGTACAGCCAAGTCTCTTTGCTCCCATAGGGAGGACCCTTATATGTTAAGATGCTGGTTATATAAAACAGTTTTGAAGTAGGCATGATTCCTTAGCACTTCAATCAAAGCCCTTGCCTTTTTACATCACAGAGTTAGATCCTGGATTCAAAACAGAGCAACAGAGGATGCTATATAACACCAGAAAAACTTGCAGAGAACGTTGCCCCTGAACATTTTGAGTTTGACTCTGTTTCCCCCTCCCTTCAACACCCAGCTCTGAACAGTCTTTATGCATAAGAAGTTAGAGTAATTGACCTCTTTACTCCTCTCTGAACACTCTTACCTCTTGCTCTAAAAGTCTTGTGGTAAGGACCAGTAAATCCATCCCTTCAGTGTAGCCTTTTCCTTCTGAAGAAAGACACAGGTTTCAGTGGAGATTGATGGGAAAATCTATTTGAAGTGGAAAAGGCTGGCTCCACACCATCACAGGATGCTCAGGATGGCTTGATTTGCACCCATGCCCTCCCTAGCCTGAGAATCCCTTCAGGACCACAAAATCATCCTCTTGCTGTACTGCCAGGGCCCAGTGCCAGCCACTGGTGTTGGCACATGGCAGAGGCACCTGCTGTAAACACCTGCCACACTGGGTGGGCTGCCAGCATCCTGCTGTCCCTGACAGACGTGTCCAGCTTTGCTGCTGATTCTCATGGTGCAGCTGATGTAGGAATATATAGGCTTTTAGTTTGTTTCTTTGGATGGTGCGTTAGTTTCTTCCAGGGAGACTCATTTGCTCTGAACTCTGCTTTCAAATTAAAACTCACCACTGGATCTGCAGTTTTCAGCTCCAGGGCTTGTCTTTTCACCTGCTCAGATTCAGGTGAGCTCACATCCACAGCCTTCACATTCTAGAGCTATGGTGGATGGAGTAGGTGGGGAGCTGCAGGGTCAGACACCTTCTCTGTCACAATTTTTGTCACCGCAGATACCCCAAGGCAGCTATTCCAGCATGAGAGACAAGAGCCGTGAAGGAGAGTAAGCCGACAGGCGAGGTTTTTCCTCAGAGAGTTTATGCATGCACCACAGTCTTATGAGGGCTGGGTTTGCATGACAGGAATTTTGAAAAAGGTCCCAGATAATTCCTTAAATAAAGCTGCTGAGGCTTTAGGACATAGTGTGACAAGAAAATGGCAAATCAGTCTAGGTCAAAGTATGCAGACAGTCACAGTGAAAGCAGCATAGTAGATATCTTTATTGTATGGAACTTACTACAGAGCCCTCCAATATTGTAATTCACTGTAAAAATGTCTGTGTGTCAAAGACTCAACTACTTATTTTTGCTAATCGCCAGGACAAATCACCTCAAAGGAATTTCACTTCAAAGAGCAGCAATATAAAAATAAAAGCTTTCTCACCTTGCAGACCTGTTCACAGTTTGCAGTCAGCCGTGTGCAAAACCTGCAGGGACTGCAAGGCTTTTTCTGCCTGTTAGATTCAGAGTGCCAAAACCCTTACAGGAAGGAGCTGAGTTCCGGAGCACCGGCAAGAGAGCTGTCTGCTGTTTTCCCAACTGCTCAGGCTCTTGGAAAGCCACCAGGCTGCAGGGGGGAGGCCAATAGAATGATGCAAAGGCTCACTGGAAGTCACAACATCGTTATGCCAACAAAAGGGCCAAAGCCTGTGTTGCTAATTAGACTTGCAGAATCTGCTAGAGAGGATGAGCGATAGGGAAAGAACTGTCCTGGAGCTGAGCCATGTTGTTCTGCCAGAGCTAACTGTTAGGAGGGAAAAAAAAATCTCTTTTAACACTAAAATCTCCCTGGACAGCATTAAAACCACCTTTCAGTCAAACAGCTCTCAACAGAAGAGATTTCACTGTAAAAGATCTACAGGTCATGTTTGTTTAATCTTGCCTAAGAGATTCAATTCATGTTGTCAGTCGTGTCCCTACCATTCCCTGACCATGTTGTAATAATTTTGCCTCACTCTTGTCTCCAAATAGTAACCCATATTCTTCTCCTTTAGAGTACCCTGTCCATGTTTCTGTCTGTAAGAGCTACCTTTTACAGTAGTTGAATGAGATCCTCCACAATAAGCCTTGGGCTTGTTATCACAGTGTCTCTCTTATGGCCAAAGAGCTTTCTCTTTATGATGTTTTCAGATGCTATTACAATTAGTGACGCTCTGACTAAGTAATAGGAGCCACCCTGAATCAAAATGAACATTTTCAACATTAAAGTTACTCTCCCTTGCTTTTCTTGAATTTGGGTAGGGCTTCTGTGTTGTCAGCTCCTCTGTATGTGAGCTGCCTTTGGTCTGCAAGTCACATGTGGCTATCCTGGTACCCTCCCTGAGGATGTCCCTTACACAGGGCAGCTCCCATCTTTCTGCCCTCCTAATGCTTCTTCTGGTCTTATAAATTCATCCATAATAGGACTTCTTCCTTTACCTCCCAGCAGTCCTTGTGCTGTTCTCTTCTCTTAGAGTTTTCTTTAGTATCTTCAGGATTGATACTGACAGCATTTATTTGCATAAACAAATCTTGCTAATGCAAGCTGTGTTTAGATGAGACTTCTGGAGTGCATGGTAAGCCTGTAAAATGCCTGTTGAAGGCATTGCCACATTGTCAGTGGTGAGCCAGATCCAGTGAGCCCGCAGCTCCCAAACATTGCTTTCCAGGATCAGTTTGAGTTATGTCTGGACACCATTTGCTCCAGCAGTGCTGGGTCTCAGGAGAGCAAGCGGCCCAGTGTGGGCTTCAGGCCAGTGCAAATGGTATCTCTCCATCTCCTCACTTGGTAACTCGCCTTTCCCTTTCCTACTTTTATCTTCATCTCCTTCACTCCTTTTCTTCCCCTCATTCAAGTTTCTCCTCTTCTTTAGTAAACAGTTTTTCTTTTTTTTTTTTCTTTTTCCCTTTCTCTGCCCTCTGCTTCACCTGCCTCCTTGTTTTTGTCCCTAGCCACATCTTGTGTCCTTGTCACACAAATCTGCCAAGATGTGCCCAGTTGCTTTTAACTTCATATTACTTTGTGGCTTACTTCAAACCCTTTTCTTCTGTCCAACAGTGCTTCTCTTCTTTATCTTGTTATACATTAGCTTATTTTTTGTTATTGCTTCACTGTTCCTGTCACTTGTCTTTTCACCCCTGTTGTTCTTCCAAGTAATTTCAACCATGCATGACACCTTTTCTTGGACCAGCCAGAAACGATCCCCCTCTGCTTCTCATAGCAAGTGACGATGCTTTGAAAATTGTATTTTTTACTTTCATCATTATCACCAGCCTCCTTTCATCCCTTCTAGAACTTACTTTGGGTCTTTGCGTCACACAGCTTCCTAACTTTATTCGTGTCATTTGTGGCAGAACACTCTCTACTGGTATTTCTGTAGCTATGTTCATACACCCAAGTACTCTGCAGCTTTACTTGGCCCCTAGTGATAGAAGCTCCAGGCAACATTGCAACTTGTTCAGGACCAGCAGCTTCATGTTGTCTTCTGGCCCACCATTACTGCAATGCATTTTATGAGCTGGTGTGAGGCGACATAACAAGCTGCGTGCAGACTAGGCAAAAAAAAAAACCCAATCCCAAACCAATCCAAAGATGCTGCAAGGTAGCTTCTTCCCTCCTGAGCGCATATAAATTGATTTTCTCATTCCAGTGTTGAGTTCACATCTGAAATGGTGATGGTTTTTCTTCTAAAAAATGCTCAGTTACCTTCCAAACTCACTTGTGTGAAAGCACTCGCAGCTTCCAGAGTGAATTTCACAGTGTGATGAGTTGCCATGTTCATGTACTTTCTTTCAAATTTCTTCTCCTTGCTATGCATTGTGGAAAGTTTTGAGTGACAGATTCCTGCTCACCTGCACCAAGCCACTCCTGAAGTTGTATGCTTGCACCACATCACTTGGCTGACTTCTCCTTTCCCACTCCCAGAGCCCTGCTCAGGCTGCCAGGAAGGCTTCTCCACCTCCAACATCTCTTCTCTTACTCTGATGTTTTTTTCCAGCTCTGGACATTGGATATGTGAGATGTGGACCTGCCTTGGTGTTGCTAACAGCACTGAAATGCCTTCTGTCTGGTTTGCTGCTCTGTTCCCAATAATGCTGAACCATCTGTTTGTGCTCTTGAGCACTGTGCATCATAAAGCTGATGTTTACCAAGAAATACCACAATGACACCGACACCTCCTTCCTTCGCAGTAACAGTTGGTTTGGAGGCCATCATTATTTTAACATCGTTTCTGAAAGCACAATGGAAAAAATTAAAAATACAAAGTAGAAATCGATGTACACTTTTCTGAATTTGCTAGCACTGAATTTTTCTGAAGTCATTTGGCATCATGAGATTCTGCTGCAATTCTCCACCCATGGTTCTGAGTTTAACTACCTTGAACAGTTACATATCTTCAGTAAGTATTATATCCAGTAATAAGTCTTTTATCCAAAATAGTTTATAAAGCTACTGAACAAAAGTTGTCCTATCACAGGTGTCATGGGACTACACTGAGAAACTTTCTTCATGGTAAAAACTCTCCATTATTCCTCCATTTCTTGTTTTGTAACCATTCACATGCAGGGATCTTCTTTCTGACTGGTTGATTTCTTTACAAGAAGAATCTGTCAACACTTCTTTGGAATTTGAGGTAGAATGTGTCATCTTGATCACTCTTGTCTACAAGGTCACTGATTTTTTAAATAAGTTTATTATATGTACAACAACTGCCTGAAAGGAGGTTGTAGTGAGGTGGGTGCCAGTCTCTTTGCTTAGGTAACAACTGACAGGACAAGAGGAAATGGCCTCATGTTGCACCAGGAGAGGTTTAGATTAGATACTAGGAAAAATATTTTCAAGGGAAGGGTTGTAAAGCATTGAAACAGGCTTCCCAGGAAAGTGGTGGAGTCACCATCCCTGGAACTGTTCAAAAAACCTGGGGATATGGCATTTGAGAACATGGTTTAATGGTGAATGTGGTGGTGGTCCCAGGCTGATTGGTTGGACTTGATGATTTTAAAGGTCTTTTCAAAACCTAATGATTCCATGATTCCAAAGTGCATAATATCCTTCAAGAAAAGTCAAACTGCCTCTTGCTCTTCTTCAATATATTCTGTATTTATCTTGTGTCTACTTTTGGTGGTTTTTACTATCTTTGTACCTAATTAGTCCAGTGGAAGAGTCGGTAGTTTTTCAGAGTTCCAAAGAAGTGGAAAGCTGTTGCCTTCCACTCCTGTGACACCACTGACAATTGGTTCAACAGTTTCTTACTTGGCTTTCTTCTGTGTAAAAGCCTGTTGACTTGTTACTGTTCAGACCATTTACTTTAATTCAATCTCTGGTCCTGTGTCAATATGAATATTTCTTAACATTTCCCCAACAGCGGAATTGTTACAATTCTGCTTTTTCTGTTCTATTCTATTACAGTTCTATTTTTTTAGCTAGTTATTCCCCATTCATCATTTATACAATTATTTCTCCATATTCCAAGCAGTTCTTAGTATTATCTTTTATTGCAATTCATTATATTGACATCAGACCTTTTCTCCAACACATTGTGGCGGCTGTGAATTCTGACCCTAGATCCCTAAATGCCTGTTTCTCTTTCAAGCATCCTCTCATGCCTGAGTTTAATAGTTCTGTCATCTGTCTTATTATTGAAAATATTGACCAGCTCTTTCCAGGATGAAATCTGTGAAATGCTGTTTAATGTCTCTTAGCAGCAAATTAATAGCATTACATTAACCATGGTCTTTCAACCATGTTCAAAGTCACTGTTTCATCTCAACCCTATTTCCATTGTTTAGTAATGAAATATTAAAAACCTCACTCAAATCTACTTTTCCTCCTGCTTGCACTAAGGCAGCCAGTTACACTGTCAGACAAGACATTAGACTGGTTTGACGTCAATTATTGCAAAGATTCTCACTGACTGATCTTTATAATCTCATTATTCCCTGGGGGAGGGGCAAACCAATGGATCACTTGAGTTTGTCACAATTTATTTTCAGATCTCAAAACTCCAACTTCCTTCTTTTGTACCATCCTTAAAACCAGGTATTGTGTTCACCCTCACGGTCTCCCATGGGCATCACCATCTCTAAGGAGTCCTTGGAAGTGATGGCTTACAGCTCAGAATCTGTAGCAGTTGGTACACCCAGAGCTCCTGAGGAAGTGCCATCAGCCTCTGCTGACTTAAATACCTCCAACTACCTAAATACTCCTTAAAATGCCCTTCCCTGATCTACAGCGTGCTTATGTCTGCTTGCAAGTCCACTTTTCTTCTGAGACTGGGTCAGACATGAAACCTTTCAGCACATTCTGCATTGCCCCATTAGTTTCCCCTTCTCTTCATCTGTTTCTCTTTTCACTTGGCTGAGCCCTGGCACCATGCCTGCCTCTGCCTAGCTGGCAGGATGGACCTTCTGCTTCCTCCAACTCTTCCTTTCAACATATATAACACAAAACTCAACAAACGCCCACACGTTGGATGCAATTCCTGCCCTGCAACATAGGGCACTTTCAGTTTTGCAGTATCAGGTACACTGTCAAGACCTCAGATGGCACAACTTTTCTGTGAATAATCAATATGTGTACGTATGTTCCCTTTTTTTCTTTAGTCAGTGCTTATGTCCAGGCAAAGAACAAAAGAAGTGCAACTTTTAAAGGATATATATCTATATCACCTGCCTCTGCGTATTTTGGATTCTGAGACTGACCCGTATTCAAGCAGAAATGAATTAAAGTGGGGTTCTCATTGAATTTTCTGTATTACTCAGAAAAAAAAGATGGTAGAAGAGCTCTGAATCCCACTGTTTCTCAGACTTTGTGATGTGAACATCAAAAATTGTGCCATTTTCTCCTTTCTTTTCATATATTTAACAACTTAGGCAGCAATGTATCACCTTTCTTCACCGTCTTTAAACCTACTAACCATAAGGACATACAGCCCAACATAATTACAAAGAAACAAATGCTTGACAAATGCCAAAAAAAAGTACATTTCATGTTAAATTTTCCTCAGTACTTACAGTCTGGTTTACAGCTCGCAGCTTTGCAAGTCTCTCAATTTGAGTACAAATTAGTGGGCTTCTATCCTACATTATCCCTGTGTTACACAGCGGATCATGTCTGGTGAAGTGCATATCACCAGGTAGGAGCACCTTCCTCACACTTCAAGATTGCTCTTTCCCCCTCAGGTGCTGAGTGGGTTTTCTTCCCATTTAGCTACCTCACTTTTCCTCCCCCTGCAAAGCTCTTTTCTGGGCTCAGGACGACTTCTTAGTCTTCACCTGGACCTGCTGCCCCACCTATCCACCAGCATGTCCTGCTTGATGAGAAAGCTTTCCCAATTCATTCGCAAGTCAAAGGTATGTAATGGAGGAACTTTCTGGGAACTCCCTCCTCCAAACACTCTTGTCTTCCTTTGGGACACAGGCTGGGAAGTTCTTTAGCCCAGCAAGGCTCATATGTCTCCAGGAGCTGGACATTATCTCTGTCCAGCACCACTCTGTCGTGTGGGGACACCACTACTCATGAAGGACTCTCCAGACTGTCTGTGCCCCAGAAGCCATCCTACAAAATGATGAGGCACTGCTTGAGTCTGGTGTCTCCTCTCTTCTCTGCTCCTTCTGATATCTTCCCTTCTGGCATTACCCAATGCTTCCCTTCCCTCCCCACCTCTGCCCATACAGTCTCTTTCATCCTCAGTCTCATCCAAGGCTCTTTTGCAGATCCCAGCTCCCTTTGTCTCTGCCCCACTTCTTCTCTGCAGAAGCCTCCTGTAGGTTTGTGCACACAATCCCCAGTTCCTTGTTACCTCTCTCCTATTCCCTAACCCAGAATTCCCCAACCCAGCATTCCCCTCTGTGGTTTTGGCCTTTAACAGGATGCTGATATGGTATGAACCCCAGTCACTAAGGGGAGAATCATAAAACAGGGACAAGCAAAGCCTGGTCAAATATGAAGGCATTTAATAGGTATTTAATAAGATTTTTACACTTCTCACAGATCTTTATAGTACCAATACACCTTTGCCAATCCCATGTCCATTCTGCCAAGACTTTGTTCCCTGCAGGGAGTTGTGCTGCCTCCACTACCCCCCTCTGCATTGCTCAGATGTAATTTGATGGGAAGACCAAGGAGAACGCGAGTGCTGGCGTTCCCCTGCCCATCATGGCATGAGGTCTGTGCAGCGCAGCAGGTGCAGGACGGGAGGCACAGCACAAGCTTAGGCAGGGATGGGGGGCCCAGAGCTGAGTGCCACGGCACGGCTTGCAGGGATGAGGGACTTCCATCACTTTCATTACTTTCCAGTTAAAAGACCTGCTGAAAACTGACCCAGCAAGCTCCACATCCCCCATTGCCTTGCATCAGTGGTAAGGGAGGCTGTGGATCGGCCGCACTGCAGCACAGTATGAGCTGCAGGGCTCATATCTGACAAAATTAAGTATGTGGTGGCCTCAGAGGGTGGTGATGGGGAGTCCACAGTCTCTGCACCAGAGAAGGGGTGGGAGTATCTCCCAAGCATGAGATAAGCAGAAAGGAAAAGGCCCCCCTGGGTGGCTGGGGGGCCTGCTGCTGCCAGGCTTTCTGGGGAGGCGGGCACCTCTGCTCAGGGTAGGAGGTTTGGGGTGAGTTGCAGCTACATCACCCTGCTCAAATACTGCTCATGACACAACTATACAAAGTGACAAATATTTTGCCACAGCCACATCTCAGCAACATTTCCTGAGTCAGGATCTGTTCTGACATCTCGTCTCTGATCTGAGGTCTTCCATGCAGACCTAAGAACACCAAACAGGACAGAGGGAGCAGACTGCTCCAGAATTTAATGAAATCTGATAATAACAACGTTAGCATTACACCAGTCTGCCAAACCCAGCAGCAGTGTTCCTCAAGGATGTCACCCCTTGGACCCAGGAAAGACTGTGTGAATCTGGCTGCAAGACTTCTGCAACTTTCATTTTCCTCTTGAGGAAAATACACTAGCTCTTGCTTTTTCCTGAAGAACTGAAACTGTATCTTGATTTAACTCCTCAAGGAAGAAATGTTCTCAAGTCATAATTACATTATCTTACTAAGAGCGTAAAATAGGTCACTGTCTACTACTGGTACATTGCCTTCCATTGAGAAAAGAGAGTATGATTTATAGATGGGAAATGTATGTTGCAGAAGTAATTGCAAATTAAAATGCTACGATGGGTGGCATCGCACATTTGTTTTGGTTGCTTCTGAAAGCTCTTATTTCAAAAATGAAGAATACTGTGGTGTTTCTGGTGCACATTGCAAGTGTGGACCTGACGTTCCTCTGGCACACGTCCTGTGAAGCTGGGCATTTGGAAATGCCTGCTGAGACCTTCAGATGTCACGGTTGGACTGTTTCTTCAGAAAATCAGACACTCTTAACCCTAACCCTGCAACCCTTTTTGCTGTGTTGGAGTCACTATAAGAGCCGTAGGAAATATGATGCTTTAAAATACAAAGAGTAACTGCTTTCTGCCTTGTATCTGTAGCAGTAGTGATCAAAATCTGGGTTGGCTGGTTTTCTTCCCCAGCTATCCTAAGCTTCAGCCACCTCATTGTCTCCCAGCCCCAGCAAGCCTCAGGTTTTGAGGCAGAGGCATCTCAAGATCCCTTGAAGTAATGGGTAGAGCTGAGGCAATAACAATGACTTTGAATAGCTTGCATCACTCCAGCTGCCATCAGGGGCCCGAGAGCTATTCTAGCAATGCACAGGGAGCGCTGTGAGTAAATGCCACTCTGCTCCATTTGTTGCTTTTTCACAAAGCATCTCTGTGAGCTTCATGAGACATGAAATGCCTTTTGGCATTGTAACTGCAAGGAGATAAATATTGACATGGTGGGGGCAGGGGGGGAAGGGGCATTCAGTATATTTTACCTCAGGAATGATGGTTGCATTTTAAAGACAGCCTGTCACCCCAGTGAAGGCAGCAGTGACTCTCACAGCCAGTTGTGCTGAGCAATCTGTGCTCACTGTCTGGGCTGAATCTCCTGGGTGCGGCCGTCGGCCACAAACACCCAGGGACAGCGGACGTGCGAGGGGAAGCCACAGCAGCTTTCCATCGATTCACAGCCCAGGCAGGCAGGGTAATGGGGTCCCATGATGGAGCTGCCATTGATCACCGAGCCAGCAGAGGACTCCCCAGGAACCAGAGCAGAAAAGATATTTATTGAGTAGAAAGAAATGGGGCTTCAAATTGCAGTAACTGGGCAACAGGTAAAAATGTTTTGCTGCCACAGGGCTGTGACAAGGGCAACAGGACTGGCAGAAAGAAGCTAAATACTCGAACCAAAGCTCAAATGAACACAATACCCTGCAGTGGATGGAGCATGGGGGACATTTTATGCTTGTTTGTGACAAGGAAACAAAGTTCATTTTAGAGGAGATGGAGAAACACCTGAAGGAAATAAAAGGAAGCACCCAGGGTTTCTGAGTGTAGAGGGTGGGGATGATTTGGCCACGAATCCTTGATGGCCATTCCTTGAAGTATCCATTGACACGTAGGATAGGGACAGAGCCACCATTAGATAAGACCTACAGAGGAAATGAAAATTAAAAATTGCAAGAACATGGCCTGCTTCATTCCTGTTTGAATACCAGCATTATTCCTGAATAGCCAAGAGTTTACTAGGGCACTTTGAAGTCACGTAAATCGGTCAGCTTGTTGCCAGAATCTGCTTATCCCCACAACACGAGAAATTACTTCCTGACAGCCAGCAGATGAGAAGCAGGCAGCAGTGAGACATATCAGCAAGGGTGTAGAACAAGGCAGAAGACTCCAGAAAGTGCATTTTGCATTTGCAAGTGTTTTGCTGTGTATGCCCAGGTGCAAGCAGTGTCACAGAAGCTGCTTCTTGTAATGGCAGTGGGGCTGCACGGCCCTAAGGCTCCCCCAAACACTGGTCGGTCTGTCCACTTATTCCCCGCCTTCCTCCGGGAAGCACACAGCAGATTCTGCAATAAACAA
>VYZQ01061614.1:11101-22023 GCA_013400655.1 Mystacornis crossleyi | reverse complement strand
TGTGGAAATTATTGAATAGCTGGAGAAGTATGTTAATAAACATATGATCTTACTGTTCAAAAAGTAAATTATATATTCATAAGGAGCTTCTGCCTCCTATGCTGAAACTTACTACATAACTTAATACAGCCATTTCCATTTTCCAAAAATACTTAAAAAAACCCTTAACCACCTTTGGTGATACCTTTGGCCTTCAACTATTTTATAAATAATGGTAATTCTTAAGGTTCTTAAAGAGATTTCTAACTTCATTCTGAAGATGAGGAAACTAAAGTTGAAGCATTTCATGTTCTTTCAAAAAGAAAAATAGTGAAAAAAATGGGATTTGAACCTGAGCTTTTGACGTCAGCTTGAATAAGCTCCTTCCTTAAATATGTGCATTAAACCCAGCATTCCAGAAGGTGCCCCCATTTCTGTGCTGCTACTTAATGTAGGACTAAAATAGGCTTATGGCTAAAACAGGATCTTTGGCCCTCTAAGGTCATGAAAGTTGAGCCAGTGGTTGACATTTGTTTGGCACACCTGGATTCAAGTCCACTGTTGGTTAGCTTTCTCAGAAAGATCTTTAGTTCCTGTGAAGGGATATAAGTAGAACTAGGCATCAGAACCAAAAGTGCGAATCACAGTTTCATGCAATAATGTTTAGTTACCTTTTATTTTTTGGCAGTAAAGTTTTAAGTCCCTAGAGATCTGCCAAAAAAGATTTTTCTCTTGTTAGTGCAGAGGTGATTAGTGCCGTAGTCTTGCCCAGTTTTCAAAGTAAAACTCCTCCAGTTTCCATCACCTTTCTACCTAGACACCATCTCCTGTAGAACCTGGTCAAGCATGCATTTTTTCACCCATCTGAAGTAAACCTGTGTAATTGAACTTCACACACAGTACATTGATGACCATCTTTCCCTCTCCCTCTTTCCCTGCTCTTTGCCTTCCTGCATTGGACCAAGTATAGTATATGGAGTGAAAGACTTGAGTTTTAGTTTCTGCTCTCACAGACAGAGCTATTTGCATATTTTGAATTAGAATTATTATAGAAATATTAATATTTATAACTTGACTATGACATATAGAACTGCTATTTCATTAATATGGTCTTGCTGTTTTGGAAAACTTAATTGCATGAGACTGTTCATAAATTTTTGACATTTACTGTTAGAATAACGCTGAATGCCTCACTGCTTTTTAGTCATTCATATTTCTCTATGATAACGCTTCTTGGAGCAGATTTATTCATTAAGCTGGGCAGCTTACTGATTTTAAACTGTTTTTTGTTTTGTGTTCTGGACATTAATTGCTGGTGGCCTCACTTCAGTGAACTCTCATCTGTGTTTTAGTTTTGGTGCCTGCTTTGTGTGGGATTGTTCTTATTGTGAGCACAAATTTACTTTCAAACAATTCTTTTTGTTGGAAGTTATCTACAAATAACACAGAAACCATGTCAAACTCATTTCACTGAATGAAGAAAAAGCAGTTGTTATAGTTTGTCTTTTCTTGTTTGTTAGTTAATTCACGGAATGTATTGAGAGAAACTACTTCTGGCTAGGCTTGGGGCATTTCTTTTGAATCCAAAATAAGTAACACCAAACACCTTATATATGGAACATTTTCTTGGCATCTGGGAAGTGCCTTCTCCTCACTATCACTATAAACAGTTTTATATATTTCTATTTCACTAGACCACACAATGGTTGATTGTAACTATTGTCAGCTATTGATGATTGAAAAAAATAGCTCTGAGAATTAGAGCCAATCAAGATGCTTCATGTGCAGTGTTCATGCAAGTCAGAGTGGGATTTCTAAAGAACTCAAAGGTTGCTTATCTACATTCTTCTTCTATCCAATTCCTTTTCTCATCAGAAGAAACTGTCCCAATTTCTAGTATCTGAAAGAATATAGAAGAGATCCTACTAGTTCAGGAATCATAAATTGTCTTCTTGGGAGTAAAGTGAGAAAAATGATGGGCAAGCAATTGCATGATGTTTTTGAACACCTTCAGCTCATTTCACTGCTTATGAAACTGAATTCTTCCCAGTGATGTATAATGGTGGTACAAAATGTTAGGAAGCTGAGATTGTGGAGTCCCTGAGGAGGAAGAGGACAGAAGAAACTCAAGAAACTCAAGAAACCAGAGGTGACTGAAGAAATAATACTGGATGAACAATCACTGTTCTATGAGCTCTGCTAAGATCATGAGGCAGCTTGAGGCACCATGTTAACACAGGTCAATGTGCTCTGTGTGTGTACTGGGTGATGTAATTGGAGACTCACTCTGGCGTGGGGTCAGTAGTCTTCCTCTCGTCTCCTGATGTACATATATTTGTTGATCTGAATTGTGCAGTTTTCAGATTTTATTTAGGAATTTTGTCAGTCTCTTACTAGATTTGTGCAGTTTCCCTGCTAATAGATGTCAACATAGGAGAAATATTTCCCTTTTACATAATTTGCAGAGATTCTTTGTTATGGTCCCTAATAGAAGTAACTCCTAAGTATGATTAAATTTGAATCATAGTCTGGATTACAGAGGTGCTAAGCCTTTGTGCAGCTGGGGAAAATGCTAAAACCAAGACATTCTTCTTTTTTGATATTGTGGATTCTCCAGGAAACCAATTTTCCATTCCTGGCAAAGATTTAATATTCAGATGTGGATGATCCTTAGAATCAGTTGTGTTCACTGCCCATCATCATCATCCTTGCAGCTCAAGAAGAGCGCTCTGCTTATCTTATTTAAATAAAATTCCACGGCCTTTTCCAGGCCTCAGGGAGATAATAAATTTCTTTCTTTTTTCAAAGTAAATCTGTGTCCACAGTAATATATTATTACAGATAGCAGTCCTGATCCTGAAGGACAAAGCACTACATCTTAAGGGAAGAAGAAGAATTGATTCTATATATGCAAGCTTCAGATGTGATATCTGTAGAGATTCTGTTCAAAATATGGCTGTGTGTCATTGCTTGCAGCAAATTAAATTTAAATAAGTTTTTCTGAAAATAACTGGGCTGTGAATGCTATCCATTATGCAAAGAACTGTAAATGCAGAAAAATGAAACTAAGTAATGTAAAACCCAAATATCATTTGTGGGGTAACTCTTATGCAGTTGGTGACTAGGTTAAGATTGGAAGGTTTTAGGGAAGAACCTCAGGGAAAAGTTTTCACACTTTGCTCATGGGGTTAGCCTGCAGAGTGTGAACATTAGCACTTTCCAGATAACCCTCACACTCCACTCCACATGCCAAGATAAAAGTTCTCCATGACTATTCAACTTTTTATCAAGAACTGAAGAAATATTCCTGTTGGTGTCTGAAAAGGCTGTAAATAATTGGTTCTACTTTTAACATATATCTCTGAGTCTGTATCAAAATATAATTTTGTATAGTAAGGAAAAGAAGTAAATAACTCAAGCTGACATAGTCCTTGAACACCTTCTTATCCTTCTTAGCTTTATTTAGCAAAGCAATAATTATTTTACGATGCCCTTTTCCTGCAAATTTAATTTTAATTTTCTTATATCCTCTGGTTTAGAGATTGAAAAATGTCAGCCCCAGGCATTCTGATTTCCTGCATTTTGCAAGCATTGTATATAGCTCTTGGCAATATAATGTACTTATAAGCAATGTCAGGATATCATGATCCTGTAAATAAATTGCAGAATGGCAGATTTGGGGCCTCTCTTTAAATTAAAGATGGACTAAACAAGGTTTTGGGTTACAAATAAGTTAATGAGATTGTATTGTTTCTCCTCCAATTTTTGTTGTTTTTAAAGTATTCCTCCTGAGAAAAATTTTTGGATAATTAAAAAATGTTTATGCATTGGCAAAACTGTAGTTTTACTTGCTCCAGAGACAGGATTTCAAAACCTTAGAGGGTCTTATCCTTTTGAAAGAAAAACTATTGAGAATTATTAGACTTCCAAACCATATTCTCATGTAGAATAAATATGATACAATTATAATTTTTTTCCCCCATCTTTAAGGTTGAAACACCAGTAATTGGGGGTTTGTGGGTCCAGTGTTCAAATATACATTTAGCATTTCTGTGTAAAAAATATATGTTTTTTAATCTCACAGGATACAGGATTCACTGTCTGAGTATGCCAACTGCAATCACATTCTTGCTGGTCTATACATATCTCCTTTTGTAGCCTCCTGCCCATATCTGTTTCAGCATTATCCAGTGAATACAGATATAATCTATTTCTGCAGGTCAAATAATCCTTAGCAGTCAGAAAAGTCTAAGAGAACAGTGCACCGCTTCTTTGGCTGATTGCATCAAATATAAATCAAAGCTGTAAGTTACATTCTAAAATCAGGTGCACAGAGGCTAGATTTTGTTGGCAGTGCGATCGGTTATTTGCATGTTTTCTTCCTTTTGCCTTGTAGGAAGGTGTTTTGTCTTGGAGATGAAATAAGCAAGAGCTAAACTAATTAACTAACCAGCAGTGATCTACAGTCTCAGCACCTCACATTCTTGAAGATTTATCCCATTTTGAATACACTGCCATTTCCCTCCAGGGAAATAAAGATTGCTGCCTATTAAAGATGGGGACAAAAAAAGGCACCTTCACTGGAGACAGCCTGTACAAGAAAATAATACTGTAATCATTCCCTCCAATCAGCTGAAAAGGATTAAATCTTCTGCTTCTAAAGTAATGTTCCAATTGAGCCTTGGGGAAGAATAATTCATGATTAGGGAGAAGGCTGGTCTAGCAAATGTGAACATTATGTCCATTACTTAAACACACTTCCTGGGCTGACTGCTAATGTACCCAGGGGACCTTGCAGCAGCAGCAACTGATAGGAGCTATGAAATAGGCCGACAAGGACAAGAAGTATTATCATCTGCATTCAACAGCACTACATAGACTTTACCACTGTTAAATCACTGCCTTTGGTAAATAGCCCAGATAACTCATTTTAATAGAAGAATTCTTCTCTTCTTTATGTGTATTAAACAACAGACTCTTATGAGCTGTGGCAGTGTATTGATTCCTGGGAAAGGCAGCGTGAATACCAATTCTGTAATTTATGCTGTTTTGTGGCTCTGGCTGTATTTGTTATGCATAGTGTATTAAACATTCAATAGCTCAATTTAATCTTTGCAGCCAAATTACACAGCATATCATGCCAGATAGTGGTTGTTTCATATACACAGCCCATCTGCTTCCTGTTCTATAATTCATTCAGCAGACAAAGTTTCTGGCAGCCCTAGGCTACCGTACATCTATGTGTGTGTGCATATATATATATATGCGCGCACGCACACACATACAGAGGTAGACATACATGCAAACTTACCTAAGGGTATCAGAAGTGTTTGATGTGCCCTCATTTTTTGTTTTTTTCTCTATGACTGAAAAAACCCCCATGAAAATTGTCACAAAAAGTTGTGTCTTAGGAAGGTATCCTCTTAATTTTAAAGGAATTGTGGAGATAGTATTCCCAACATCAGGTCTGTGAGTATTTTTAGAGGCTAGTGGTAATTCAAAGTGGGAAAAGCTAAACCAAAACAAAGTACTCTTTTTTGTCCAGGAAAAATAACTCTTTCCAGATAGGTCCAAGGGCACACTTGTCCTAAGGATATGGCTGTTCTGAAGCCCTAACCTGTGCTCTGGCTGTTATGTTTCAGATGTCCTATTAGCTTTATGCATGTCCATTGTGTACACATATGCAATATGTGCTTCTCAAAAAATTGCTTTGAAGTTGTCCTAACCATTGCAGCTAGGGCAGTAGACTCCAGCCTGAGCTGGGGAAGCTTTGCTGCCTCGCATGAAACTACAGCTGGTAGCTGTGCAGGACATGTCTCTTGACAACTCTGCTGGGGAACTGGAGCCAGAGGTTTCTCTCTCAGCTTTCAGGTGCTGTGTGTTGGAAGCCTTGGTGACCTGCAGACTGCTAATGTCCGCTGGTGTTGGTGGGTAGGAGGTATTCTGACAGGGTTTCACTTAACTAAAGGTCTTCCTTATCTGTGAGGTCTTCTGATATAAAAGACAACTTCCAAATCTGCTTCACATTTTTTTCCTTCTTCCAGCTATATTTTCAAATTCCTTCCCCCTAGTAGTTTATTTGCAATTTTGGCATCTATTTGGAAATAAGTGTGGTACTGTGGTATGGAGAAGTAACATGGTCTCTACTGTAGGTGTACCTAACTTTATCTGCAACTACTGTTAATTGCACCCCCATTAATTGCCTTGGAATTTGGGCATGCAGTGTTAGGCATCTTTGAAGATGTTGGACATCTTTAATAAGACGGTCCTTGCTGAATGGAGCTAGAAGTGAAGACTAGCAACACTGGTACAGGATGGTAGTGTTTCTTGCCTGAGGTACTGTAGCAGAATTAGGAATTGTAATGGTGTCTTCTGAGTCCTACCAGGGGAAGTTTATATTGATTTTTGTCTCCTTGCCCTCCTTCCATGCACAGTGGGAAAAGGCGTATCAGCGTAAGTTGTAACAAGTGTCACAGTTTGTATTTGACATTTCTGAGTAAGAACTTCTCGTGGGTTTATGGTTCAGAACTGGCACACTTCATCTACATTACGAGTTAGATCATCAGATGTAAACCTAAATTTGTGATCAGCTACAAGAAGAGTCAGGCAGATTTTATAAATGGTTTTGTGCTTGTGCCACTTGGAGCACAAGTGACATATGTTTCGCTTTCTTACTTTTCATCTGGCTAAGAGTGTACTTTATGATAATAAATACTAAAGTAATTTTCTTTTTAGACAAAATTCAACTCTAATGGCAGTATGTAAGCAAATACAAGACACCCAGAATATTAAAATAAATACAACCTGGGACACCATTTTCTCAGTCACTGAAGTTTAGAACTTCAGAAATTAAAAACTAAGAGAAAAACAGTGTGATGTAAAAATGATCTGGTTTGCTGAACAAATTTTCTTTAAGTAGAAGCAAATACATTAAAGATGTCCTCCACATAGTATTGAAAACTTGTACAATATGTGTATGAAATGGTAAACAGCAGTGGAAAATGACCCTACTAAAATTAGACAGTGAGAAAGGTGAAATAGTTAAGAGGCAAGAACACAAACTAAGTCCTTTGTCCCCTGTCAACCTGCTGTTGCTACTTCCTCCTTGCACTGCATTCCATACTGATCTGCTAAATGCTCAATTGCTCATGTAAAAAGAAAAAATGCTAATTTTTATTTTTTCACTGCTATCAATGAAGTCCACTATTAATAACCAATTTCTGTCTTCCTCTCTGTACCTATTCTATATATCTATTCAATATAGTAGCATGAATGTACATAGTGCTGCAATGATTGAACCTTTTCCTCTGAAATCTACAGAAGTTTTAACTCCTTCAGGGAAGGATACAGGTAACTTGTTTGTGGCCGGGCTTCAATGTCACAGACCCAGCTGTACTAAATTAGCTCCTACAACTTGGACAATTTTATTTGAAAGACAAATTACTGTATTAAGATTTTCTTTTTAAGTACATTCCCAGCTAAACACAGAGGTGGGAATGTGAAGTGATCTGGCAAATTCAAAAAACTATTTATAAAAATCAAATTTAAAATCTGAAATATAACTATTTACATGGTTATTATGCAATATGTGATAAAAGGAAACTATGAGATCACATGAGATCAAAGAGACTTTTAGCACAGAGATTTTCATGGTGGATTTTGTGCAATCTCCTTTATGATAGCAAAAATTACTCTAAAGCTAGCTTATCTGCGGATTTCAATTTTAACCTTAGGTGCATGGTCTAAAAGGTGAGGGAGGCCCTGAGACAAATAACCCTCTCAAGCACTATGGAAACACAGAGTTTTCAGAGAATATAAAATGAAGATAAAGTTGTTCAAAACAAATTCCTTATGCTGGCTGTGTTAGACTGAGATGCTCCTTGGATTATGTCAGAGGAAACATTATGCAAGATGACCAAAGCTTTCCATTTAGGTGAATGTTTAGTAGCTGCGTTGCCTAACAGGTATCACCTAGCTAATACTATTCTGAACTTACAAACTGGTATTGCTGAGGATTTTTATATAGGGAGCTTTCTATTTCTACCTGCTCAGGATGAAGGAGGTCCCAGTTGGCCTAAAAAAAAAAAATTACACGTGCAATAACTGACTGTCCACATATTCCACTACACAAGCTGTACCAACTTGTTAGATTCTTTGAGCTGGGCAGGATTTGAGCCAGTGAACTAAAAGGCAAAAGAAGGCATTTTTGCTATCTGGTTCTGTTTAGATGAGGCAGATGGTGCACACTGGCAGCATCAAATGTCTATGTGTGTGACAGCACTAGAGCTTTATGCTGTGTAGCATTCGCTTTGCTTGTGGCTGTCTCCAAGGTGTGAAAATTTCAGCTGACTTACTGGAATATGTACTTGAGTTTGGAGAGCAGCAGGTCCTGCACCTGTGGATGTCAATGTTTTTATTAACTTTCCTGAGACGGATGACTGACCCTGTTGCTAAAAAAGTCCTCTTTAATTGCTTCTTTGCAAATTAGAGACTTTTAGAGAAACAGAGCCAACGCTTTTTCTCTTTGTAGCCAACTCAGTTGTTTAATTGAGCTCAGATAAAGTCCAAATCTTTGGCCATTAGCAGACATGAATGCAGATCTTAAATTTTTCTTTTGGCATTGTGAATAGATTCTGTGCTTTGGCATGCTTCTGTAAAAAGCATCCAAAAATGTGACCTGAGCACACAGCTGAGAGTCCTCTTCATAATGAATCAGCCTTGATTTCAGTAGCTGTATTTTATATATTATGATATCCTGCTGAGCTGGTTGGTTGTGGAAATATGGAGTGCAGCTATTCAAGAATCATTACAAGACAAATAATTTTTCCTGTCTATACTGTGAGATAGAAATCCTTTTACTCACTATAGCCACCTTATTTGTAATTTCTTATGCCATTCCTGTTTCTGTCAGGAACTACTGAACAAAATCGACAATTCTACTGAGGCATACCATCATTTAGCAACTCTTTGAAATTTTTTTTAATAGTTTTTTCTTATTCAAGCATCCAAGTTAAACAGTTAGATGGTGCCATGCACTATCGTTTTCTTCAATTAAAAATTCACTACAAAGTTATGTGGTAGTGGTTCCTTTTCTCTTTCCTTTCTGTGGCTTTGAATACAACCACAAAACTTGCAATCTTGAATTACCTCCAGGGTCAAATGCATAATGTAACAACTTACCTCCTGTTTGATTTCCAAACCGTGGCACTCTGGGGATATATCTTTATTGTTGCAGTGTTGACTTGTAGCACTACAGGCTAACAAATCAATTCATCCTTGAAACCATCCTATCATCTGTCGATATGAAATTCTAGCAATTACTAAAGTGGGATGGCTGCAAAGCATCAGAAAAACATTCCCTATTGATTAGTTCATTGCTCCAGAGTATGATGAACTTGTTTAAGAAATATCGATCTGGCAAATTGATTTTTTTTATCAAGGAATCATATGAATCTAATTTAAGTAACAATATTTTTGCCCTCAAGAATATGTAATATAAATTTGGTGCATGTGCACATAAATCACCAAAAAAAAAAAAAAAAAAGGAAGGATTGTATATGAAACAGCTTCAAATTTGGAATCTTTTCTCTAAGGTTTATGGGTTGTTGTTTTACAGCTCTTCTAAGCATCATTTTTTAATTGTTCAATGCATTTTTTCCTTTCTTTAATCAAAAGTGTATTAAAAAGTGAAGTTACAATATTTAATGAATGAATTCATTCCCTTGGGATACCCCATGTTATTTGGCATATGTGCTCTCATCTTATGTCCAAGTCAAGATGTAATTTTTCACAACCAGTTCCTTATAATGTAGATGATGAAGGCAAAAATTAATACTTGGAAAGCATAATGCAGTTTTAGCTCTGCTACTACATCCATAGTCTTGCTGCTCTGTTTTCATTCTATAGGAGCTAAAAGCACCCAGCCCATATCAACCACAATCTTCTGCATGATAGTGCTTTCAAAGGTATTGCTCCCAGTCAGGGCCTGCAAATGAGCAAAGACTTAACATTATAGTTAGTAATAAATTTCTCCCCACCTTGCCTTTTCATATTTCAAAACTGTATAAAAATGAATGTAGAAATTCATTCATGAAACGCAGAAATTCTGTTCCTATTCAGTGCCACAGAACTACCGTATTCTAAAAAAATCATTCCACAAATCTTGTGCCCAGGGTTACTTTACCACAATGTATGGAATCCAGCTCTAGGACAATGCAGCTTAGAATCTGCTGTGTCTTCAGGACATAGTAATTTAGTAATTTTTCACTTTTGATATCTATGTAGGTTCTTTTAAGATATGCCGAGAAATCACTTCATGTTTGTTGGGTCTTCAGTGTTACTGTGTAAATCTATATGCCAAGTACTAACATTCTTCTTCGAAAATATTACATTAAATACACTGAATGTTCATGAATATACTGAATTTGAATGACAAAGTGCAGTGGTTTAGTTCACATTTTCCCCTTTCTGTGAGATAAGAACAGGGAGGAATACAAAGAAGGCACCAAACTTTAAAGAATATAATGAAGTTTATTACTACAACTACAAGTAAAATGAAATAAAAAGGAATTAAAGCAAATTAACCCCCTTTTTCTCCAGCACCCCCTTCATCCACCTATAATATAAACTTAAAATCAATTCAGTCTGTTTTCCACTCTATAACAATCTTGTGTCAGTCCACTGAGAGAGAGAAGTCTCTTTTGCTCAGCTATGGAACTTTTCCACAAGAACAATCTTCTCATGGCATCCACGTCACAGCACAACCGCCATCTGGGGTGGGTTTTTTTCTGTTGACATGTGAGAGTCCCCTTCCTCAACCACAGCTTTCGCCACAACTGTGTTTGAGGATTCACCTTTAGCTGCAGGGGGTAGAATTTTAAGGACAAGCACTTCCAGAAAAAACAAAAGTTCTCTTCATCTATCTCCAGGATAAATCCCCCTCG
>VYZQ01061614.1:0-10748 GCA_013400655.1 Mystacornis crossleyi | reverse complement strand
ATAGCACCTGTACTGCAAACCACTTCCTCAAGGAAACAGAGCCAAAAGGAAGAAAAACCTGAAGAGCAGAAAGGGATGCCAACACATGACATTATCCACCTCTCGCCTCTGTGAAATGCAGATTCAAAGGGTATTATCAAAACTACATTCAACATATAACTTCTACTTAGAGCAATAAAATTGCTAAACCAAACAGAATATTCCCAACACCAAATACCACCCCTAGATACATCAATACACTTACTTAACATATAACCTAATATTTGTTTTGCCCAAGTAGTAGACAGCAGTAGCAGAACTCATGAAAAACTTCAAGTTGTCAGATTTTTTGTTAAAGCAAGGGCCGTGCTTTTTGAATGTTTTCCACATAGAATATGACACAAGACTGTTTTCAGCAAATTGTTCCTTATATATGATGATAAACTATTATGAGTGAAGCACATTCTTAATTTGAAAGTGAAGTAACAATACATATTTAAGATTATAGAATCATTTACGTGTGAGAAGATCTCTAAGATTGTCAAGTCTGGCAATTAACCCAACGCCACAAAGTCTTGCATTAAACTATGTCACCAAGTGCCATTTCCTCATGGCTTTTAAATACCTCAAAGAGTTTTGACTCAACCATCTCCCCGGACTTTTCCAGTTAAGAGATTTTTCCTAATGTCTATCCTAAAGCTCCCTTGGGGCAACATGATGCCATTTCCTCTCCTCCTGTCACTTGTTATCTAGGAGCAGAGATCAGCCTCCACCTGGCTACACCCTCCTTTCCTGGCGTTGTAGAGAGCAATAAGGTTCCCCCTGAGCCTCCTTGCCTCCAGGCTAAACAACCCCATCTCCCTAACCTGCTTCTTATAAGACTTGCTCTAGACCTTTCACCAGCTCATTTCTCTTCTTTGAGGGCAATAAAGCAATGGTTCATTTGAGAGGTCATTAGCAGCAGCATAACAAGCAAACTGATACTTGAACCTGAAAGAAAGTATACCCATCTGAAGTCATTACACTGCTTGCTTATTTGTGTATTGCAACCTGATGCAAAGGTTGCAATACACAAGGTAAACACGTAATAATATGAGTTTTGTCTATCGTGCTTAGTAGCTCAGTGGATGTATATCATGTTGAACCACCACTGTATTAAAAGAAAACCCTGTTAAAAGGAGGAAAAGCCAAGTGCCTCAGTTTCACTGAGGAAAACAACAGATGTTTAAATTGCTCTATACCATGGTAGACTGTTAGCTTTGAAAAGGCACAGTAATCAGCGAATGAACAAAACAGCTTGCCTTGGGAAATTATGCCTCTCAGTTTCTTTCAATTTAAAGTTTATTTCCTCAGATGTTACATGGCATGCTTGTTTGCCATGTCAGAGTGTTAATCGCAGTGCGAAACACTCTGATTTTCTGCAAGGATAAATGAGCCCAGAAACTTTCTGAGTTCAGATCAAGTTGAATGCCATGATGGTGATCCAATCTAATTTTACATTTAAATCAATGCTTAACTGGGTGTTTAATCTGGCTCTCATGGGACTGCAATTTCATTTGAAATTCAAAACTTTGCTCTAATACCACTATGATAGTTGTTTTATAAAGTCATAGAATGGATAGATATTAAGAACATATTTATGAAGTCACAAATCAGAGCTACATGAATGGTTTGGTGAAGTGTAAAATGACCTACATTTCAGTACTTTCAGATTTCTCCTCCTTATGAAAAGGCAAGCACATCCACTTTTAGAATTTTTGAATGCAGTGTGATTGTAAGAAGCTTTTGTGCTCAAAATCTGTGAAGCTTTAAAATAGAAACATAGAGATGTAGCAGAAAATAACCTTTATGTGACCTTAGTTGTTCCCTAACAGGTGGTTTACTCTTTGTATGACAATGCTTTCCTTCCCTGCCTTTTTTTCAGCTTCTTTATAGGTGTGTATGTTCTGGGGACTTCTCTTCCTCCCATTTGAAAATAAGTCAAAGAACAACTTGTGCATTCTTTTTTTTTTCTTATTGGTTGCATGACAGTTTTGAAAGAAAGCTGCTGTTATCTAGCATTTATTCTGTAAGTATTCTACAAAATGTAAAAATGGTAGTCACCTGAATGCCTTAGACTAAAAGGCTACATCTTTGCTGTCTTAGAGAGGCCAGCTTGGTAAGAATCTAAGTCTTGTTATGTCTGCATCCATGATCCTGGGTGTTAGTAGCTTGGCAACCTTCCTCCTTATTTTGTAAGAACAGGGTGAGCTTAAGCTGTTCATAAATCCTTTCTGAGAAACATGTCTTCAGGGTTCACCTGGAAAGGTGCCTGTGCATTGTTTGTCTGTCCCCAGTGTTGTTCTAAAAGGGAAAAATGTAATGTATTGTGGTTAACTACAATAACCAGACAGAAAAGCAAAGTTGGCATCAACTGATTAGTGTAGCTTGTATGTGAAATTATTTTGATCAGGATTAAATTTTTAAATGAATTCATTTAAATGAATTTAAATGAAAGAAGGAAAAGCAAACAAATTGAGACTCAGTGTGTCATGAAAATGTGACAATGTAGTGTCCAAAATATTTTCCATTAATGAATAATTAGGGCTCAGTTGTAGAATGCTAATTCATAAAGATGATGCAGGAAATTAATGTCACTTAAAAAGCTAAAACAGCATAAAATGGAAGCTGAAATATATGCTGCAAGTATGAATCTGAGTGTTCATTTTCACTTTTGAATTCACTCAGTGTCATTCAATCACTGAACTGAATTTTTCCTTTATAGGCCTAAGATACAGAATTTTTGCAAATACTGAATTTTTGTTAAGAAAGTACCTACCCAGCACTAACAAAGAAATGGATTGCTTCAGAATCTAATTCTGAAGTTGTACTGGATGTTGGTATTTTTAAATATTTATTATACTGCAACATTGCAAATTAGTATAAGCAGATATGTCTGTTGAAGCCAAACACCACTGATACAGGAGAATTTAGAAACTTGTCAGCAAACTGGGATCTTATAATGTCAATATTTGTCACATTTCTAAGGGTGTCTTATGATTGAAGATTGTAAACTAATATTATTATAAGAACATAATAGTAATTCTCTAGTAATTATTCATTGCACCTTTTGGCATTTCACAAACTCATTTTAACAGTCAGGACATGAATACTTATTTAATTTTCTCTTTACTGTAAAAATTCTGTAATTACAGCAAGTCTTAAAATTGTTCATGTAACTAGTTTTTGTTTTAATTCCGAGACTGTGCATTCTGCGTCCAATTTGGCAAAAGAGCAAAGGAAACTGTCATGCGTTGACACCCCTTCCTGCTCTTCAGGTTTTTTCTTCCTGTTGGCTCTGTTTCCCTGAGGAAGTGGTTTGCAGCAACAGGTGCTGTAATTTCCTCCGGAACTGGATAGAACCAATCAATTATTTGACAGAACCAATAATTTGAATATCAACAGCTCTATTGAGCCACTTAGAGAAGGGGTACACCCCATGAATACAGATTAAAAGGAGATGAAGGGCAGGAATCTCTCTCTTGCTCTTCCGGCGAAGACAGAGGTAACAGAGGGCCCCGCTCAGCCCCTTGGGGGAAGCTGGGCCGGCCCAGCGGGGCCCTGGTGGGCCCTGCCAAAACAAACCCAGGTGCAGGCCTGGTGGGAGGCCAGGCCGGGCCATGGTCCAGCTCTGCTGCGGGGCCATGGCCTTCACCTTCCTCCCCTTGGCCCAGGGGTGGGGGTCAGACCTACAGCTCCTGGCCCAGGGCGGGCCTGGGCCTCTCCCCGTGGGCCGGGCTGGGTCCGGCTGCTGGGCCCAGGGGTGGCGGGGGGGGTGGGCCACAGCCCCAAGCTGCCACTTGGTAGGCTGTGCTGAGATGTTTCCCCCTCCTTCACTTCAAACCCAGCTCCGGCTGCAAACAGCTGCAAAGCTGCTGCTTCACAAGAGATAACACCCAGTTTTCAAGGTCCCGCAACAGGAAGACTAACCCTTTCAGTGCTGTAAGTTTTCTCCAAGATACGAAACCTGCAATCCTTTCCCAGGAAAGGCAAAGACACAGAAGAAAGGGCTGAAGCTTAGAGAGAGGCGAGAGAGGAGATGCTAGAAGCTGAAATTCTTTTGTAAGCGTATGGTGATGGACTCAGGTATTAGAGACTCCCTTTTAATTTCATTATAAGCTTTGGGGGGGGCAGGAAAAAGCTTTCCAGCTGAGATGAAGATGATTTTGGATTTGTTTTTTTTTCTCTTCTTCTTTTTTCCTGGACTGTTTCAAACCAAGGTGGAGGCCTGGAGCGAGTGCTCACCTTGGTCCCACTGATGAGATGAGAGGAGCTACCTACAGAAAGACTTTAAATTTTTTTTCTACAGGTTTTCTCTCTATAGTGAGAGGCGTTTATCCTGGAGATAGATGAAGAGAACTTTTGTTTTTTCTGGAAGTGCTTGTCCTTAAAATTCTACCCCCTGCAGCTAAAGGTGAATCCTCAAACACAGTTGTGGCGAAAGCTGTGGTTGAGGAAGGGGACCCTCACATGTCAACAGAAAAAAACCCACCCCAGACAGCGGTTGTGCTGTGACGTGGATGCCATGAGTAGATTGTTCTTGTGGAAAAGTTCTATAGCTGAGCAAAAGAGACTTCTCTCACTGAATGGACTGACATAAAATTGTTATAGAGGGGTAAACTGGCTGAATTTATTTTAAGTTTGTGTCTTTATATTACAAGTGGATGGAGGGGGTGCTGGAGAAAAAGGGGGTCAATTTGCTTTAATTCCTTTTTATTCCATTTTACTTGTAGTTGTAGTAATAAACTTCATTATATTCTTTAAAGTTTGGTGCCTTCTTTGTATTCCTCCCTGTTCTTATCTCACAGAAAAGGGAAAATGCGAATCAAAACACTACAGAAACAACCTACACAGTTAGAGATTCCATTCTTGATGCATATGTGGTTTAATAAAAAGCTTGATGTACCAACAGCCTCATCTTGGTCCTTGGAAAATTTCCAGCTGGATTTAGATAATTTAAAAAGAATTTAATAAAACTTGTTGTGTTGCTGCCCTATTCTTATTACAAACTGTAGGAATGCTTTGCAGTAATTTAAATGTGATATATAATAGGAATTGCAGGCAAGTAACTGCAAGTATTTTATGTACTTACTCAGTTTAACGTACTCCGATAATTTCTTTTTATCTAGTGTGTCTGCTTCCCTTCCTCCCTACCTCTTAACCTGCTTCTCAATATTTAACCTTCAGAGATTTTAAAGATTCACCTGAGACAACAAAATCACTGTAACAGATCCACAAAATGTCCTGTGATTTCTGACCATTTACCTCCTGATCCTGTGTATCTGATAAACAAGTGCATGGCTGCCCAAATTCCCCTTCTCTTTGGCTGTCTCTCCTTCCCAGTACAGTTGCATTGAGACATAACAACTAATCTTCATTAGAACTCTGATTCATAATGCAATTACTTGTGTCAGGAAGTGAAACACAGTCCTTAAGCAAGCCTGCCTCTGAAACGTGTCTCACCATGTGCTGAACACTATAGTAAATATTTCACGGAAGGTGGCAGATACAGAGGGATCTGGTATTTAATGCACTTGGTTTCCACTGTTGGTACTCGGGAGACTGAAATTTTGTTAGTAAAGAAGGTATGGAAACTAAATCGTAATATGTTGATCTTGCCATTCTAATTAAATAATTGAGAACAGCAACATGGTACATTTATTTTTTCCCTGTGATTGTCCTCAGTATCATACTTTCTGGGCAATCAGAACTGAAGAAACATATTTTTAATTCAATGCTCAATTTAATTCAATGGTAAAATTATGTTTGTGACATCTATGACTGGACTTCTTGGTTTGAACATGAAAGTACAAGTCAGAAGTACAACCCTCCCACATAATATAGTTTGGCATATTATATGTATTTGTGGCTGAAGTTAAATGCTCCAAGAATTTTTCTTAAATTGAACTACAGGTCACTCCCGACCTTTTGTGCAGAGGTGATTTCTCCTATAATTTGGAAGATTTTGTGTATAACACATAAATAATCGCTTAAAAAAAGCAATAATAGAGTTTCAAGAAATATTTCTCTAAGACAATGTTGAAAGGATCTTTACTCCTAAAAGAAATTAGTGGAATTAGAAGTGGTACTGTATTTTAAACAAACTGCATTGAATGGAATTTGGAGTTTTTCAAGTTGTTATAGTTCTCTAGAACTGAATTTCTTATATCTATATTTGTCCTTTTTTTATTAATGTCAAATGCTTTTTTCACAAATAGAAATGAATATTTGCTTGTATTCTAAATGCAAAATTGTGTTGTGTTTGGGATAAATTTCCTCAAGTGATTTTCCTCCCTACTCTTACAGCCTTTATAATTATTTACTTTTTTGTCCTCATTTGACAAAGTGAGCTTAAATATGAATAACAAATATTTTATTAGCATATGGTTAACTAAAACTGTGCTGCAGGTAGACAGATATGCTCTCCAAACAGATTATGGCAAGAATCTGCAGAGTAGAATATGGGATTAGAGGCTCAAAATTGTATTGATATTCAACTGAACCTGGATACTTAATTCCCATGGAAATCCCAACTAAGTGCAGTTCAATTTTATGTTGTAGATAGTGGGTGAAGAAATATAAAATGCCCTTATAATATTGCCCATCCTTGCTGTCCAGAATCATGCCAATATTTCTGCCAGCTGTGTCCTCTTTTCTCTAATCTGTCTGGTTTGTCATTGTAAGTGGTTTGCTAGTCACAATAATGTCAGCGTAGGAACACCTGGAAACTGAATTTTATAAATCTTTCTCCAGACTGAGGGAAACATGAGGGAAAGCAGCCAACTTAAATACGCACTGTTGTGGCAGACAATGATTCATTACCATGGTGCACTCTGAGTGATCAAAGAGAGATTCAGGCTTTGCTTGGAAAAACCTTTAGGGATGTTGAATTTTCATGAAAAGAAAGAGGATTGGCTGTTTGAATTTGTTTTCATTGTAGAGAAAAAAAGTGAAGTCACTTGTATACTGCTAAGCAAATCAGCTGAGGTGGCTTCAGCATAAAAATCAAAGATGGATTGGCTTGTAATAGAAGTAAAATAAATGTCTATGAGCTGGTCTTTGGTTTTAAGAAAATGAGAATATTAGCCAAACTTGGGGTATGTCTACTTAACTCTTATCTATAATAAAATATGCCTGTTTTCTAGTTTATGTCACCAGGAAATAAATAACACCAAGTCTACCAGTGCCACTGGAAAATGCAAATGTGAGAACTTCTTGGTTTAAAAATGTTCTAAAGTTTTACTTCTTTGTGATGAAGAGTTTAAAGTTACCATATTTTTCTGAGATAACTTGCAAAGAAAGAATTTTTCATTTTTGGAAACAGGTGAAGGGTTTGAGCCAAAGATCAGTTGTGTTCTCCACTGTGAACTTGATATCTAAAGGATGTCTGATTTAAAGATTCATGAACTTTGGGCTTTGAAATCTAGGTTTGGTTAGACGTAAGTGGATGGCCACACTATGTGGCCATGCTGCTCTTCTGTTCAGATCAAGGACCTGTGAACGCACAAGTAACTGTGTCTCCCTGCAAATACAGGAAGCTGAGCAGCAGAGCTTGCCCATCTGCATACCTGAAGTCTGAAAAATCTTGAGGACCTGCAAAGTGCTGTTTGGTTTGGTTTGAGTAAAACTGTAAGCCTTTCATTCATGGTGAACACTTTCTAGTAATAGTTTTGGAGCACTGCCACTCCTTGCTGTTTTGTCCCAAAGTGATGATAGCTCAGTGTTTACCTCAGGCTCTGGTTTCTGAGAACAGGTATTAAATAGAAAATAAATGTTTCACTAAGGGTATGAGGGACCATGAAGAAAAGTTTATTTACTTCTAGCTATAGAGAAAAGTTTGAAATTTTACCTTGGACCATCCTAAAGAGTCAAAACAAAGTGGTAAATGTAAAGATATGACAGTACCTTATTTTCTCCTCACGCCTACATTAAAGTTCATGATATTTAAGTCAGCTTTAAGATATTTAGCCTACTAATTTATGACAATCTGGGAAATGACCAAGACTAACTATGTAAGACAGTGCAGACAATTCTTTTTTTGCTGAGCTTGTTCTTTTAGTAATTCTCCAGAGGTGGCTTTTACATAAACTTTATTTGTTCTTACAGACACATAATTTTCTGGCTGGTGTTCCTTGAAATTCTCCACCCTTTGCCTACTGTCAAGGAGCTGAAAATAATTAGGATCAATTACAGACATATATATTCCCTTTGCCTCTGCTTTGTCTGTCTAAACAAACAGACTGTTAAAGCTGTTGGGCTTTGCAAAGAGAATGCAAAGGTGTTCTCCTTCCAAGCTAAAATCCCCACTGTGGCAAGGTGACAGGAATGAAGGCTGCCTTGAAGATATATGGTACTACTGGATAGCATATTGTACGTTTAGAGTGTTTTAGGTAAAATTTGAAAAGAGGCTGAAATGAGCTTGTCCTCATTTTCTCAAGTGGCTTTCAGTGAATGAAGACCTCACATTTATTGTGCTTCAGTGAGCCTCAAGATTAGCTTTTTCCCATGTTAAAATAAAAAAAAAAATTATCTTTCTAAAGTAGAATAGTAGAAGAGAAACCAGAAGACATTTGTAAATTTACATACATAGATAAAAAGTAAATTTAATTTAAACAAATGTTTTGATTTTTAAATACTAGTTTAAGGATCAGACATATTCCTGTCATTAAGTAGATCTGTAAACTTACATGTGAATATCACTTGCTGTGAGTTAAAAACTGTATGGTAATATAATTGGACTTTATTTGGGGGCAATTCTTACTTCTTGTTTCCTTTTTAACATATGTGGAGGGAAAGGGAAATTGTTCAAACAAATGTAGCAACTGAATAGAAGCACAAAGCTTAATTATTATTTTTCAGTGTGTAAACCAGACTTTATATTCTGGTAATCCCTTACTCGAGATGTCCTAGAATATCCTACCGCCTAGTTTTGTAATAAAGCTTACTTCTAATTAAAGGCAAAGTTTGTGTCTGAGGCTGGTTTGGACTTCAAGATGCTGAACAGGCATGGCAAACATGGATGTTAAAGAGGTGACAGCTTCCAGCCAAATAGGGCTCAAATCTCTTTTTTTCTTCCTACTACTGATGACTTTAAAGTCTGCCATTGACACTGAGCCAACAGCTTGCTCTTGTTCCTTGTCAAAAGAAGGACTCTTGAACAGGGTCAGATAGATGCATGTTGGTTTCTAAATGGCCAGACCTTTTTGGCAGTGAGCAGAGTGGCAAAAATAGCTGGAAATGTGGGGAGAACAAAGACAAAGAAAATAACAAAAGGTAAAAGGGACACCAGAGTTTGAAATGCATACAATCACATCCTGGATGTATCCTGTTTCTGAATTTCTACGAAACTTTTTTTTTTCTATTGGCATTTTTCTGCAGTGTTTTGGTTTCTTAGTTGGGACAGGCCATTAGGAAAGTTCTGGTGAGAAATAGTTGTAGGAACATGCATAAATACCAAGAATAAAAGAAAAAAAAGATTATTTAATTATATGTCTGAATTAAAAAAATTTCCAAGTAATTTTAAATAAAATTAGATACAAGCCATTAGATGAATGAATAGTGATCAGCAAGGTCAGGACACTTGTGTGGAGGATAAGCATTAAGTCTCAGGTGCACTTTTAAAAGCAGTTTAAGGAATCATCAAACATAGATACTTCCTTGTGGCAAAACTAGCATGAGAGTCCTGTTCTTGATTACTCAGTTGAGCTCTGTGCCACAGCTTAGTACTCTCCAAGTTAAAATGATGCAAAGGCATGCAAGGTCTGGCTGTGAATCTGACTGCTGCTGTTCAAGAACTCAGCAATAATCTGTTAAGCACCTTCTTTGGAGCTTTAATTTGCAAGAGCAAATACTTGGATTCTTAACCACTGCTGTGCTTTCCTCCTTTCACACAACCATTATGGCATCTGCTGTTACACTTCCAGAGGACTAAAATACCAAACATAATTTTTCCAGCTTTTGGACAGCTAGAACATCTTTCATGAATGTTTGATTTTTGAGCTGTCAACTAGGACTAGAGCAACAGAAAACTCCCCATACCATACTCTAGTTCACACAACAACAGTGTAATATGTTAACATTATTTTAAAAAATACCTGTCAAACAGCAAGTTAAATTAAGGAGATAAAGTTGAGAAGTCAGGTGGTTTATGTGTTCTGTTGGTTTGCTACTGGTACTTTAGTCAGTTTCACACATTTCTACTGCAAAGAAAACCAGCCATTCTAATGTTTCTATACAAAATCAGTTGTAGAGAGGGTTGAGGATTTTTTGACCATCCTGAATCAAATACTATTGCCATGTTATAATCTGTACCATGGTTTGAATAACAAATGTATGAAAATTAGGCTTGAGAAGTATAGAAAAGATGCTTTGGTATGATTCATTGTATATCTAAAGATCAGGGATGCAGCACCGTAGTTTTCCTCTTCAAGTACAGTTTGGGTTTTTTTTTTAAGGAAAGATCATCTTTTTCCTGTTTTTCTACATTTTTTTCACTTACAACAAATGAAAACTGTCCTGCCTTTTGAGTGTTTTCCATTTCATGCTTTGCTAACCTATTTTTGTGCATATAAATTATGTGTCTGCAGTTTCAGTATGTTATTAGTTAGTGTTATAAGACATACTAAACCTCACTGATCATGTTTTTAGTACCGGATTGAAACTTTAGGCACATTAGTTTTCAGCAGTGGCCAGTATAGAGTCATAGAAGGGTTGGAAGGGACATTAAAGAT
>VYZQ01061572.1:0-15246 GCA_013400655.1 Mystacornis crossleyi | reverse complement strand
GTTTGAGAGGGGACTGAGAATCCTGGAGGAGACAGGCTGCTTTGGTGTAAGTGTAGTGTTTCAAACCAGGTGCTTATAGCTTGTGTCCTGCTGAAGGAGAGCTGTAGTGCTCAGACTTACTCTGCAAGTTTGTGATTCGTTGCTGTCTCAGCATCTGGTAAGTAATCAATAATGATAATTTTCTTAAATATTAATAAAAAAGCCCAAAGCAGTGACTCGGCGTAATCTGGCTCGGCTCCCCGTGTGCACCCTTTGAGGCTGCGATTGGCCGCAGGTCAAAGTGGATGCCTTTGAAGACTTTTGGAAAGTCTTTTAAACTGTTGAGGTTAAATCTCTTTTCAAATGGTAGCAAACCTGGAAAGGATCTAAGACTGGGATCCCTTTGGGCTATCAAGTATCCCTGCATTAGAGAAACAGAAGAGTGTTGTGCCACCCCAAAACCCCTCTTGTCATGCAGGTGAGGTTCCAGCAGGACTAAAATGCCATAGGCAGCGACTCAAGCATCTGCTTATAGAGCGGTTTTGTGAGTGCAAGTGAATGTCCTTTCACAATCACACTTGCACAGATGTTGCCGGCGCCTTGGTTCACTGTCAGTGGCTGTTGCTGCTGCATGAGAGTGGACGAGAATGTTCCGTGAACATTCCTACCAGTTAGGAATTGGTAGGAACAGGTAGGCTTGAACCTACATTTAATGTCATGCCACACATGTCTCCTTTTTCCTTTGTAGAAGTAGGCTGGCTCTTTGAAATTATGCTGCTGACTTTATTTTCGGATGAATTGAAACACAGTTGTTTCTTTTTTTTATTAGCATTTTTCTGGAATAGTGTCAGATCCAGGAGGATTAACCTTTCTTCTTGTTTTATTTTTGGTGCTGATTTTAGAGAGGAGTGGGTGTTGTCTGTCTTGTGGTGTTGTAGTGTTCCGAACTTCCTTCAAAGTGTTGCTCTTGTCTGTGACTAAGCTGTTTCCACCAGCAAAATTCCCTTCGGAAGGCACTGCGGGAGCGTGGGTGCGCCTCTGAATGCGATGCGGGTGTTTTATCTCCTGATGGTAAGGAGAGCTCTGTACTGGTTTGAAGTTGGGGTTCTGTCGCTGTCTGTGTGCTTCGTGGTTTGTGTGCGTTGCAACATCGGTTCCTGCAGTTCACTGTTACACTTGAGGGAACGGGACACGGGACTTCTGCAGCACCTTTTGTGTGTCCTGATAACTTGTGGGATTGGTGGTGAGCTCAAGTTGGTATTCGTATCGATATGATCAGACATGGCAAAAGCGACTCCTTTTACAGGGAAACTCCTGAGACTCTTCCCCATCGTGTCATGGTTGTGGTGAATAGGGGATACTTGTTCAAAACATCTGGATTCACTCCCGATTCGTAAGAGAGGGGAAGGTTGCGTGCGTAGCCGTAAGCCCAAAGCAGTACCATCTGTCACCTGTAGATCTGGGAAGTGAAACTCCTTTTTTGTCCACAGTAAGATGGTGACCAGTCAGGACAGGTTCCCAGAGAACACTGGAAGCTGCAAAAGCTGATCCCAGCTGACCATAGACCTGGTTACCTACCTGTCTGCAGGCTTTTGATAGAGTGAGGCCATCTTTGCTGAAGGTCTCCTAAATCCCCAGAGAAAACCAAGTAACAGTAAAGGTTTTTACCTTCTTCAAAGGTTTGAAAATGACTCCATTTTTTCTTCACTACAGTCCAGGCTTAAAAAAAATTGTCCCCTCCTCTTCAGTCTCTTTCATGCCCTTGATCCCAACCCAGAACCAGTGAATCCGCTGCAGTCAGGTTGCAGGTCTGTCATCCTTGTCGTTAGTGCCTGGATAGTGCCTTGCCTTCTTCCATTCTTTTGACCCTCATTTCCTTGCCACCGTGGCAGTATTCTTTCCAGAATGGTGCTTTCGTTTCCCTGGTGATTCCTGACCGCAGCATAAGCCTTGAGCGGGGGGTATATGTCCTTCTGCTTTGGCGCTGAGTAATTGCTTTCAGAAAGTTGTTCCTTACAGAGGCAGGAGGGAGCCTTTTTGAAGAGGAACTTCTTGTGTCTGACTGTGTTCTGGCCCCTGAATGGGGAAGGTGTGATCGTGGCTGCCTGCCAGACCGTAGACCAGAGAATTCTTGCATGCCAGGATTCCTTGTACTCTACTTTATTTACTTATTTCTGAGTGACCTTTATGTAATTTGTTTACTTTTTAATGGGTTCATATTTTCTTTAAGACCTTCTCTCTCCCTCTGCGTTCGATTATTGGCCGATACCTGGCAGCAAACAGCTTCTAAGAAGATGGGTTCCAGAAGCTGTAGTCACTATTCGTGAGCGGTTTGGGGTAGGCAGTACAGGACTCCCAGCATCACAGGGCCTAGCTCTGGTGCTGTGAAGGGTTTGCACAGGAGGGCTTGCACAGGAGGGGATTGACAGACGTGTGCTGCTACTTCCTCCTTGCGGTCCCTTAAGCAGAATGGCACCATGATACAGGAAGAGGGAGGGACTGTTTTGAGGGCATTGTGTCAGAAAAACCATCCTGAGGGTTACTGAGGATTGATTGAAGAGATCCGATCTCTCATCCGTTGTGTCCTCAGACACACAAAACACAAGCGGGTAGAAAGTGTGCAAGGAACAATCCTTGTGAATAAGGGATGTTTTTTAAGAGTAATAGATCAGGAATTCATCTGCCCTCTAAGTATCTTCCCCTGTTCAGTGTGAATTATGTTTTGTTGCTGTTTAAACTCTGACATGAAATGTAGCTTCATTGTGTTTCGACTGGGATGGTTCCAACTCTCTCTTTGTTTCACAGCCCTCCCAATCTCAATCTCGCTGAAGGTGCTGCCAAGGAGTCAGAGGTAGGAGCTGAGGCAGGTCCACAGGACCTTGAATGGGTGTTGGGCTGAGCAAATCATATGCTTGTTACGGGACTGAGAACATTTTGTCAAATGCAGCATTCCAAGTGTGAGTAACGGGGAGCTTCCCTGGAGAGTCTGAGGGTGAAAAAAAAATTACTTAAATGAAAAACGTTCCTCAGCAGGCAAAATTTAGTGTAGAAGAGTCATGCTTTTGTTTGAAATATTCCGAAGAAGCTACTGACTGTTAAAACTGGACAAATGGAAACTCCTGTTTGTTGAGCTAGTTGCACCCAGTTCCTGTCTGACTCCTCTTCAGAGTTGTTCTTGCAGGAGCTCTTTCCCAGGCTTTCAGTCTCAACCTCAAACCTGACTGCCACTTTCAAGCTGTCAGGTTTGACTAGCTGTTAAACCCTCTTGGTTTTTCAGGAGCTGTAGCAGTACGGGTGAGCTGGCTTGATGGAGGCTAATCTAATGCTAAATTGCATGCGCTTTCCTTGCAGCTGTGGAACCAATGGGTGTTCTTTTAATGATGCCATTGCCTTGTGTCCAAGCACAAATTCATGGTCGCAGTGGATGAGTTCTGTTGTCATCTTCCTGAGATAGAGGAAAGCACCTGCTGTTACTGAGAAATTGAGATAAATATACCGCCTGCTTAAAAATGCACCTTCCTATTACTTAATGTTTAAAAATCTTCAGAATACAGTAATAGCATTAAAAATATTAGTGAAGAAAATGTGCTGATTTTAATTGATATGAAGAACCACAATTTTTTTTTTCACTTTTGAAAATATTGAAAGGTATTACTAGAAAAAGTTCAGTGTTTGTAGAGGAGGAGTTTGTTGGCGTTTAACTGCAGTTCCCTAGTAACTGATTTGGGTCAATATTCAGAGAAAGAGAAATATGTTTATTTTTGAAACAGGTAAGTCCTATGTGTGTTTTGCTGGGGAAAAAAATGACACTTTTTAAACTTAAAACTTCTTAAATTTAAAAGCACACCTCCACTTTCCATAGTAGTCCTATGTTAATTCAAGATTAAGTTATTCACTCACCTAAAATTCAATGAGTCTGTCAGTGCAGTGCCCTCAAAAACGATGGGAGGGAGTGAGGAGAACAAGGGGAGGAGGAAAAGCAGAATATCTAGAACTCGGTCTTCCGTGATTCATGCAAACTGTAAAGTAATGTTAAATTTTTTCCCTAACCTCGAAAGTGTACCTGACAGCGGAATTGTGACTATGTTTTTAATATTTTTCCTTTGTTTATTTCTTTGGCCTCTCCAGGAAGTGATTCGAGTAATCCTTGGAAATCTTGATGATTTGCATCCGTTTTCTACAGACCACTTCACTGTCTTTCCGTGTATCCTTTCTTTCCTGCTCATAAAAGAAAAGATACAATAGCTCGTATCTGTTATTTTGGGCATTGCATAATTCAATATTTACGTGTAGGAGTGTGCAGATCTTTAGCTGAAGTGTGACTACTTTCGTCTTTGCAGTTTGACATTGGCTGAAGGTATTGGGAACACCTGGGGTGCTGCCTTTGCCGGAGAGCTGATGTGATGAGAGCGCTTTGCAGTGTTTCCCTCCAAACGCAGGATGTTTCCATCCTGGTTCCCAATCGGCTTTAGCCGGAGCAAAGGAAGGTGTAAATACAGTGCCGGGATGCCCACCTCAAGCACACCCGGTGCATTGTTCCCAAAGGTTCATAGAACGTAATACTCTCCTTACAGGCCCAGCAATGCCGGCCCGTGGGCGGGGAAACTCACGGTGCCGTTCTTGTGAGGTCCCTCAAAGGTTAAACCACCGTGAGCCTTTGGGGATTGAGGGTGGGAGCAAGTGTGAGTCTGTGCTCATGCCCCCACAGAGATGGCTGAGAGAAGCAAAAAGCACCTCACAGAGCGGGCTTTACAAGGAGCAGTAGTTGAGCTGGGATAACTGGAAGTCCAGACAGGCTGTTGAACACAAAAATCCTGCAGGATTGTCACCTGGTTATCCTGGTCCCCTCTTCCGTGAACCATCTTTGAAGCCTAGAAACAAATGTGAAGCAAATGCCATCTGCACGGGTTCACCTTACTGTGCTCATCCCCCTCACTCCCGTGGGACCGGCCGGCGGATCTTTTCCGTCTTCCCGGAGGTTTGTGGAGGCGTTGAGCTGCCCTCAGTCTGGCCTGCTGTCCACGGACGGCTCTGGAAAAGCTCTTGCATTTGCACAGCATAGGCATACAGAAGCTGCTGCTTGAATATTGGCATGCGCAGGTTTTGAGGAGTGTTGTTTCCTGGGATTTCACTTTTGATATATAAGTGCTGAGACATTTGAGACTGAATTATTCTAGCTAGCAGCTGTACTACAGGCTCCTCCGCTTTCTAGGTGTTTTTCATCAGAATGCACAAAGACTGGCCTTCATTTTTTTCTTCTGGCTTGTGCAGCTGGACGGAATTTAGCTGTCTGCTGCATATTCTGCAGATTATTAATTTAAATCCACAATAATTTGATTAAAGGAATTGTAACTGTTAATATTTCTGTTGCAGTTGCTGTAGTGTAATGGGTTAAGAAGTTACTCTCCTGAGGCTCTTGTTGAAGAGAAAAGTAACTCAGTTAAATATTAGGGTTTTCCAGTCCTAAAGGTGTGTCAGCTTTTGGATCAGATCTGGCATCGCCTTCTGTGATTCTGAGTGCCCAGGAGTAATGAACACCTCCAAGGCATTCCCCTCCTATCTTGGAAGACTGCATTATACCTCCTAATAGCAGGCAGGAGTGAGGCCATCCTCTTTCTCTGTCCAAAGCAGGTACGTACGACAGCAACTTATTCCTGTTGCTGTCAGGAAGAGAAGGTAGCCGAGAGCATCATTATACACGAGATACCCAACCCAACCTACCTTATTGGTTTGCTTCTCTAAAGCTCAGCCAGTTTTGGCTGTGCGTTTAGGAGTGTTTGGGTCACAAACTTGTGTTTCTAGAACTTACAAGTCCATCCAGATGCTCAGCCAGCGCTGGGCCTGGCAGAGAACTGTGAGCTCAGAGGCCTGGAATGAGGAGTTGTCTTGCATTTGATGTGTAGGGCTCCTCTCTGTAGAGTGACTCCTTATTAATCACCAGCTGTGGGTCCTTCGAGCCAAAAACCAGGCAATTTCATTCCTTAAAGGAACGGATTGTATCAGTGTTTCATCATCTTCTGTCCCCGGGATATTAGTTTCTGCTAGCAAATGTGGACTAACAGTATTCGTTTCACCTGCTTCTCCCCAAAATCAGAGATGTGTGAGGAGACTTAAGTCCAGCACCATTTGTTCCTCGAGACAGAAGCTCCTGGGTGTCAGAACTGCAGCCACGTGAAGGAATGGCTGTAACTGTGGTGGTTGTCATGTCAATTATTGTTTTTCCCCCATTTTGAACTGTAAAGTAGATTTAATGATGCTGCTTCTATGAATCCCAATCCTTTTCAATTTTTAAATAAAATTTTAATATAATTCCTTTTTCATTAGGAAGACTTCTGAGGGTTTTTTTATTCATAGGTTTGGCCTGGCATGTTTTTTGCAGGAGGGTGTCAGGACTGAAAGCAAACACAGTTAAGGGAACAGAACACTGTTAATACAGGTGACTGATGGGGCAGTGTCACCTGGATAAGTGTTTCCTGTAGTGTGTTACTGGTGCAGTTTCTCAAGTTCATAGTAACAGGTTGTATTTGCTCCCTTGTGCACATGTGCAGTGTGCTGTGACTTTTGAAGCTTTAAAAGACATTGTCAGGACTCATGCTCCTTTGAAATGTTAATGTTGTGGTTTTGAGTCTTATCCTTTTTCTCAGATTTGAGTAAATGGGAGCGAGTATCAAAGATGAAATTCAAACATGAGAATGTCCATCTCGTGCCTTATCCCTACATTTGCACGCTGTATCTAGAATTGAACTCATTTCAGCAAAAATTATCTTGTGGTAAGTCACTGTGGTTATGTTTGGGTAATTCTGGAAACATCTATGATCTATATCTTGCTTTTCTCTTTTCCTTTGCCTACTGTATCTGAATCAGAGAGAGCAAAAAATGCATGTGGCCTGACTGTACCGTGAGTTTGAAATAGAGCATTACAGGGTGTTCTTTATTGTCTTGTATTGCTTTTCTAAATTCCCTGGATTTCCCTTTGTCTTTCCAAGCACTGCTGACTCTTTAGCTGGTATTTTTATGAAGCAGTGCCTAGAGGCTCCCGACCTTCATTTTTTAATGTCGGTCGCTGGGCTGGAGCCGGCACGTACGTGAACATGGAACGCACGTTTTTCTTCCTTGTGCTGGACTACATTTGCTGACACTGGACATCATGCTCTTTGTTGCTATTTTCCTAAAGAAAGAATGGACTTTTGTAACAAAAATAATGATAGTAATCATGGTAATAATGTCTTTTGTATCATTAGAAAACATTTTCACCTCAATAGTGTCTCGTTTTCCAGGTTTTCTATGAATTCTCTGAACAACTGCAGGCCACAGCGAAGGCCTCTGTGGAACTCTACATTTAAACTCCCCTGTTGTGAAAACTGAGTATTCTTACTATTTCCTGTTCTGATTATCAGGCTCTGAAAAAAGTTACAGGGTTTTTTTATGGCTGCTTAGCAGATAATTTGATCTTTATAAAATGGCCAACTAGTAATTTCTTAGTCTCACCTATTTGCTTTCCCTATCAAACATCCCATGTTTGGATGTAAAATCTTCTAACCATGGAGCGTTCACTCACTTCCCTGTACTCCTGCTTCAGTATTTAATTGCCCTCTCCAGACAGTTGTACGGCATTGCTATTCTAAAATTAGGAACAGTGTAAGGCACTGCTACTTTCAGACTTGATGTCTCAAATTTCTGTTGGTTGGGATTTTTCTTCAGGGAAATACGTGTGAATCCCATTTGTCCCATAGCTGGCCAATATTCTCTGGAGGCTGTGTTCCAGATGTCTTTGCATCTTTCATCTGGTGCCCAAAGCACAGCGGGATGCTAACTGTTCTTCAGGCCCTTCGCTTCTGAAGACACCTTTGACTTCTTCAAGACAACTATCTGTCCCATCCCATTGACACCTGGTGTTCATAGCCAGGAATTCTGGTTCTGAAAGAGCTCTATTTGGAGGTTTTCTGTTTCAGTGAATCGTAGGCAGGTCCCGACTGTTTCACAGTTGTTTGTCTTGCTCCTGGAAGAGGAAGTGCAGTGCAAAAATGTACTTTTCAGTTGGTTAAAGAAAGTGCAGTCTAAATATTCACTGAGTTTTGTACCTCTGTTGCAGGTAAAGAAGTAAACAAAGGCAGTGATGAGCTTGTAAGTTGTGCATTTGATTTTGTTTTGATGTTTAGTTTATATTCTAAGTATTCTTGAGCAGCAGAATATATGTATTTAGGCAATGCTAGAGTTCTCCTACCTCTAGGAGTTAGTCAGTCAGTGTAAAGTGGCACTGAATTCTCACCTAGAACCATCCAAGGGAAGAGAAGTTCTTCTGGCAGTTCCCCTGGGCTTGGAGTGCAGTCCTGTACCAGGACCTGAGAGCCTGCTGCCTTGGGTTCCGTGAATTTTCTGCCAGCCTGAGTGAGCTGTCCAGTGTTTTCTTCACTGGCAAAGTCTGTGAGGTTAATACTGCTGAGTAATTAAGTAATCGCCTAGGTACTGTGTGTGTCATAAACAGCAAAGTTAAGCTTATTTGAGAAGTTTTTGTGTAATGAGAGATCAGGGTAGGTTTATTTTAAATATGGTCAGTGTCTGAAGGTGGAGTGAATTAATTCAAGAATAATTCAAATCCAAATTCCCCCAAGGAAGTGTCCAAATTCCCCAAATGAATTTTTCTCTCTCTGCGTTCCTGCTACTTACATTCCTTGGCAATCTTCTGAAAATGGAGGAAATAGGATGTCCTAGAAAGAAATATTTTATTTAAAACTGTTGAGCATAATTCTCTGGCTGACCTCCCGGTGCTTATTTTAGTCCTGAATCCTTTTTTGGTTTTCAGTGTATAAGCAGAAACAATTTTTGTAAAATATGAATATATATTAACTATGAATTTTGTTCTACAGCATAAAAGTCAAAATCAGTTGTTATCAATACCAAACTTGCAATGTTTTGAAGGTCAAGAGAAGAATTGAAATGTCAGAAAGTGCTGCAGTGAAAGAAGCAGTGAAGAGGAGAAGAGTGGAAGTCAGAGCTGAGGCTTCATGCCCACAGTCATGTATGGACAGGTCAGTTGACTCCAAAGGAGTCTCCGAGGACACATGGTAATATTTTTACTGTCTCTTGTACCTTCCTCGTGTTTAATTTCCGTGCAATCTTTTGCCCCATTTTTCTTCTTCCTTCTCTTTCAAAGGTAACAGATTCTAAGCATCATTGCTCATGCTGGGGAAAAAAGCATTCTTGTACTTGCCAAGTTCCCACAGCAGAGCTCTGCCTGTTTAACTGCTCTGGGTTCGCATCCCCTTTTGAGTCCCGGCGAGGTGATAGCTCGGCAGCCAGATAGAACAGTGCGCTGGCTTCCACCCCTGAGCCTCGGGCAGCAAGGGAACAACTGAAACCACTTGTCCCCCTGCCTCCCAGCAGGCACCACTGAGCCAGCTGACGAATGCTGCCCTCTTGGCTCGAGGCTGGTGGCAAAACGCACTGGAACTTTCTCTTTTTTGAGTGCTTTGAAGTCTTGTGAAATTGCACGTGTTGTACATACACGTGAGCATTTTCACACAACTTCACCAGTTGTTTCTTGGGTAGCTAGACTTCTCATGGTGATTCCCAAGTAGATCTCCATCTCTGGATTTTACAGAATGCTTGACGTTGGACAGGTCCTTTGATATCATCGAGTCCAACTCCTCCAGCTCAAGCAGGATTATCCTAAGCAAGTTCCCTCAGGTCTTGAGTAGACTCTGAGGGTGGAACCACAACTGTGGAGAGCCAGTTGCAGTGTATGACCATGGTTCTAGTCAAAAAGATTTTTCTTGTGTTCAAATTTAATTTCATATTTTGCAATTTGTGTCCTTTGCCTCTTGTCCTGCCAGAAGACAAGAGAGTTGAGGAGAACCTGGCCCCCTGTTCTTCATTCCCTTCCATCAGGTGTACATTGGTAAGATCCCATCCAAGCCTTCTCCAGGCTGAACAGCCTCGTCTCTTAAAGCCTCTCCACTTAGGAAAAAATCCCCCAATCCCATCTTCGTGTTTGCATCTGTGGCCCTTTGCTGGGCTCACCTCAGTGAGTCCCAGTCACGTACTGGGGTTTCCAGTCCGGACAGGGCACGTGGAGGGGCCTCAGCAGCCTCGAGCAGAGGGGAGAGATCGCTGCTTGAGGGCAGTGATTTGTCAGAGCTGTGCCTAATTCAGCTCAGGGTGTTGTTGGACACCTTCAGCGTGAGGGTACAGGGCTGGCCCATGGCTAACCTTGGGCTTAGTTCTTGACTACCTCTCAGAGACCCAGTGTTAGTTACAGGCTGTCAGGCTTCTTTCTTTATAGAGTGTATTTTTTTAAAAGAAGAAAATCCATACCTGTACTGAATCCTCACAAGTATGTGGAAAACAGCCCTGGATCCATCAGTGGTTGGAAGTGTTTATGTATATTTTCCCCCTCCCGTGTACAGACCGCATCCAATCATTACCTTGTGCCTTATATCCTACCCAATTCCAGCTGTGTTTCACGCAGAGATATTAACAAAGTCTGAAGCCAGTTCTTTTCCTGGCCGTACAAATGTAGTCCTTTAATCCCACCCCCATCCCCCTGGCCTGTTTCTAGTCACGGTACAACTGTTGGAAATGAGGGAGGAATGAGCCCAGGATTCAGAATGCTTTTTGATTTCTTTTAGCCAAGACACAAGTTGTAGATTAATAAAATACAAGGTCAAAAAGGGTTATTTCATGATCCAGTCTGGCAGTTCTCGCTAGGTTCTCTATCTTGCCATGGCAGTTATGATTAGAACAATCCATAATTCTTAAGCGTATGCTTGAATTCAGAATCAAATTGGTGAGCACTATCTTCAAGCCTTTTGTCATTTTTTTCCAGTTACACTGGTAGACTGAAGAGCTCATTCAGGCTGAGCATCTTCCCTGCCCCAGGAAGGAGTGTGTCTGCTGTAGAAGCTCTTTGTCTTCTCTTCTCTCTGGACAAGCTCTTTTGTTCCTAAATTCTCTTGGGGGATTGGGTTTTCTCGGGGTGCTACTGAGGTTTGAGAAATCAGAATCTCCAGGTGACACTCCTGGTGGTACTGATCACCTCAAGTGAAGCCAGGATGGTTTCCCTGGACATGCATCCCTTCATACTTCCCCATACAGAGTTTCCTCTGCCATTTTAATGCTCCATGACCAAGTCTTGCCAGATCTTTCGGTGGTTCTTTGCTACCTGCCCTTGTAACCTTTTAGGATTCACAAACTTTCTCAGCTATCTGCTCATCCCCCTTTTCATGTAACACTTTTTAATTGCTTGTTTGGCTTAGTAGAAGACCGGAATGAGTCCATATTTTCATCTTTAAGGAAGACTTTGAAACATGAGTACAAATACAGATTAAGGGTGTATATCTTGTTGAGTAGAGGTACTAAACTCCTGGTTTCTAGTGAAATACTTGGAGTAGCCATTTACAAGATTGCTTCTGTTTTGTGACTTGTCACGGTTTGATGCTGGTTAGGCACCGGGCACCACAACGTTTTGTAAACTCAGATTTTACTTACTTACCTTTAGAACTGGAGCTGACGGTGTTCATCAGATGAGTAAAGCGGAGCATGGATTTGATAAGGTAAGCTACAGAATATTCAGAAAGAGACAACAGCACCTATTTAGTCCTGGACCCTTACAGTGGCAAACATAAAAATGCCTGCAGGTAATTTGTCCCTTTTTTCCCTGCATCACCCTCATCATTTTTGACGTTTTTGACTCCTCACCAGACTTAGCAAAGGGATAAGTCATATTTTCTTTTGAGATGACACAAACTTTTCTGACTGTCAAGCCACAAGCTCAGGGGTAAGCTCAGCCCCTGGGAGCTGAGCCTGAGGGATGCCCTGCCTTTTCTCGACTACTCCAGTCCTCTGTCATCTCAGATGTCCCTTTCTGGACAATTGCACAAAGGGCCAGCAGTAGGTGCTGGCATCTTGGCACTGGCTTTGCTGTGACCACGTGCCACTCCCCACCGGTGTCCTTCTTTCTGCTGATGGCCGTGCAGGCACCACTCTGTTCCTGAAACAGTGCCGTGCCTTTTCTCACTACATCACCAGAAGGCAGACTCATGACAGGATTGTTCCAGAGGGATTGGCTGTTGCTCTCTAAAACCACTGTTCTCCAAAGACCTTGTTAGGAGGAGAAGGTTCTTTTTCTCTTAGCCCCCAGGCTCCAAGGCCGCTCTGATAGAGCTGCTCTTAGGCGCACCCTAGCGCCCGTGTCCTCCTGGCCCTTGCACATCCTCCCAAACACACTTCATCTCTTTTCTGGATACCCACTCTAAATTTAAGTGAAATCCCTGCCACACTACCAGCTTCCCGGCCTTTTCCCCACCTCTAGCTCTTTGGAAGAGAGTTCTTTCCAAGGAGGCAAACACATTTCTCTTGGGTTTGCCCACAAAGGAAGCCCAAAACTTTCTTTCAGAACAGGGCTTTTTGACAGGTTTGCTGGATTTTCAGGATCAGGATAGGAAGAAGACTGCCTGGTAACTCATTGGGAGCATGCAGTAAAGAATAACTTCTAAAACAAGCAGGTTTATTTGTCTCTAAAACTTGTATCACTTTTTTTTCCCCCCCTCTGCTTATGTTTGCAGTATTAGTGACAGGTCTCTACACATGCCCTCTCTGGCTTCTTTCCTCGGGTACTCCAAACGCTGTTGGTAAGATAAGGGTCATCGTCTGAAAGATGCCTTTTTATTCCCCACTTTGCTATAATCAGTGTCTCCAGAATTCCTCTGTTGCTTGTACAGTTTTCAAGACATCTGAGTCCTTGAAAGCTGAAGCTTCAGGTTAGTGGGCTGGATCCTGAAAAATAACAGGGCAGGTGGCAGAGATCAGTGTAAGTTCCTCTTGTGTTAACTAATGTGGGAGAGCATGTCTGGAGTGCTTTCTGGGTAAACTGGAACGGTGATGCACAAATGGACTCAGCAAATACCAACTCCGGTGAGAAGAACCTTCTCCAGAGCAGCTGCTTGTGCCGTCGTGCCTTGTCCTCGCAGTTGCACCAGTCAAGGCACTGTTGTGCTGAGAGCGATGTCTGCACACAAACTCTTCTGTTGATGAACACCAGATCAGACGTCACGAGTACTCTGTGAAATCTGTGATTTAGGAAGAAGTCTTCTTCCTAACATGCATTTTGAGAAGGTGAGAGCCAGGTACTTCTGTGACATGCTTTCCATTTGGGTTTTGTTTGTTTTTTTCTTTTAATTTGGGACGAGAAGAAAGATTAGGTTTAGGATAAAAACATGTCAGTATCTCCTGTACTTTGTATCGGAGTTTTTCTGGTCATTCTTCCAAGGCTCTTGCTCAGTTTATCAACAGTGTATGGCTTTGGTTTCCAATCCACCCAGTATTTTATAATGCTTCTCAAGAAGGGAAGGGTCTTGTTAAACAGGAATGAAATCTGTCTACATAGGACATGTGGGATTGACTTTGGGACGTTGGCACTGGATTCAGAATGAGGAGCGTGGAAGTGCCACGGGCACCTGACTGTTCAAAGGGTTGCATTTTCAGCTGTCATCCAAATGTCTCCCAGGCCTGTGGTAGTGACACCTGGTCAGGATGAATGTGGTCAAAGCTGCATGTCTTTCCACTTACACAGAGCATCAGTGAAAGTCGAAGAAAGAAAGAGACGCTCAGCCTGTCACTCCAGAGAATGTTCCTAACTTACTTAGTGCTCCCAGACTAAACTGCAAAAATCTCAGGCCGTCAAAGGTTTGGAATTTTGCATTAGCCTGAGCTTAGATGTGGTATTTGGGGACATGGTTTAGTGATGGCCTTGGTGGTGCTGGGTTAGCAGTTGGACTCAATCGTACAGGGCTTTTCCAGCCTCAGTGGTTCTGAGATTAGTGCAAGGGAAACACCATCAGGATCTGTCTTTCTTTTAGGGTCTACTCTCTTAGAGAGGCTTACCTGCTGATTTTGTTGCGGTCTTATATACTTCTCTTGGGTTTTGTGGTACTTTATGTTGCTGATCACCTTCCTAATGGATATTCCTGGCCCACCTCTTACTTCTGGCACTTTTTGTTTTTGTCCCTTCTAAGTTAAGTCTGTGTCCCAGGACTATGTCTTAGAACAGCAAATGTCCAGGGGCCTGCACTGTCCAGGGGCTGTTGTTTCCCACAGCTCTTCTGTTCATGTTTTTTGAAATCTCTGCCTATTCCATAACTACTATTAGTTTACTATCTGGTATGCTAAAGTCTTCTAAATAAATTACAGCTTTATGTTATGTCCTGAGGAGGGAGGTGTAAAAATATCTCGGTGAAGAAAGGTCCTCATAGTAGCAGGAAAAAATCCCCAAATGAAACCACACAAGAGTGTAGACCTTGCTTTTTAATACTTCTAGGAAGCAAGTGAACAAAAATCTCTGTACAATAGAATTTAGCATTATGTAACAGTTCTTGGGTTCCTTTTCCTTTTAGAATTCCTCCAAAGCAAATGAGCTTGAGTTTAGCCCAGCATCCCTTACTAAAGACTCTGACCAAGTGAATTTCTGTGAGTAAGGAATTCCTGGATTCCACTGGGTTTCATTCCACTGGGTATGCAGGGAGTATGTAGAGAGCAAGGTTGTGTTTTTGTTCTTGCTGCTGTTTCTTACAGCGGAACCTGTGGAACTTGCCCTTGAACAAAAGAGAGTAGCCAGTCAGGCTGAGGGTGCAGTGCAGCAAATGGACCAAGCAGGAAAGAAAGGAAATGGGAAGTCAGAAGGAAGAGGTCTTTCAAAGTTCTGGAGAAGGTACACTAATCCTGCACCGATGAGCAGATGCAGTCCTGGCTCTGTCCAAGCCTGTGTCAAAGGCTGATTGGGGCAGTTCCAGGTGGTTCTCCATCATTTGGGAGGATGGAGACATCTTTTCTGTGGTTAAACCAAAGTCTCCAAGGCAAAAAAAAGGGATGCCATTTTATCTCATGCTAAGGGGCAGCATTCCCACTAAATGTTCTTCTTCTGAGCTGTCTTTGGGAAAAGCTCCTGATGAGAGGGAATCACTGAACCTCCATCACAGCCCTTATCCAAAGTGGCTTTTCTCAGTGAGAAGTGCCAGCTAAAAGGGCCTTCCCGGATGGACCTTCAGCCCCATTAAGGTGCATGTGACCTTTATTTGGCCACCAAGCAAATCTGGGCTTTGTAACTCTGACTCCCAAAGGCACCATTGGAAATGGGAATCGGTGTCACTGCAGACACCTGCTGGCTGCCCGAAGGAATTCTCTCACGCTGCCGAGGCTAAATCGTGTGAGTGCCATCACTGCATGGCACCAGGTGGACATTGGCAGCTGCTGTTTGGTTGGTTGTTTTTTTGT
>VYZQ01061559.1:279-11144 GCA_013400655.1 Mystacornis crossleyi | reverse complement strand
TCCAACCCAGGATGTTCTGTGATCCCAGAATTTGAAGAAACTCATGGAATTTACAAACACCAGTGGTCCAAGAGAGTGCTGGAAGTTGGACATAGATCCAGAGCCAAATTTCAAGAGCACAGCTCCTGTCTGGAGACCCCAAACAAGTTTGAAAGGCCCTTGGTCTTGTGCCTGTTGTTGTAACAGGATTTTTAAAAGGCTCCGGGTCCAGGTTACGCAAATGTGACCAAGGGCTGGAAAAAATCCCCCTAGAAGAGGCTGGAGAGGATTAGAAACGACTCTTCAGGTGAGCAGAAGAATAACAAATGGTGTTTTAACTGTCTGTAAAACAGACAGCTACAGATAAGTCCTCTCTTGCTCCTGACACAGGCAGCAGCAGACTTTTCAATTAAACTGAGAGGTGACAAATCCAGAATTGATGAAATGACATTTTCTTCTTTGCAGTGAGACAGAACTGAGCCTCACCAATGAGACAGACCCAAAACACAGACACCTGTTCCCAAAATGGCTCTTCCAGGGTTCTCTGGGAGACAGGGAGGGGAAATGGGGCCTTTCAGGGAGCAAATCCTGCCCAAATCCAGATACTCATTTGTAGGATGGGGAAAAGGGCCCTTTCAGGGAGCAAATCCTGCCCAAATCCAAATATCCATTTGTGGGGTGGGTAACTCCCCTCTCACCCTCTGCTGATGAGATCCCCACTGATATTAAGACTGACAATGAGCCAGCCCAGAGAAAGCTGGGCTTAGTCAGGTGAGCTGTTTCCTTGGAGTATTAAACCATGGAACTTGTTTCTGCAAGAGGTTATGGAAGGCAAAAGATAAACTGCATTCACAACCTGGAATAAATAAGAAAAAAAATCAGAATAGCCCCAGTTATCACAGCTGGTGTTAAGAGCATTTAGGACTGGGTATAAAACTGCTTGCCCCAAGGCTTAAATCCATTTGAAACTCTCAGGATTTAGGATTAAGATCTTCACATTGGGCCATTTTATTTCCTGTCTGCCTACCGGGGATCACAGGTTGGCTGCTCGGCTGGAGGGACGTGAAGCTGCTTTACATTGTCAATATTTTCCCCTGCACGAAGTCTCCCAAGATTTCTTGAAAGTCTGCCAGCTTGTGCTGAATCACAAGCAGTGGGAAATTGGAATTTTCATAGAATAGTCCCATTTAGAACAGAGTACAGCAGAACAGAACGGGATGGGAGAGAGCAGAACTCAAGAATTCAAAGAGATGTGGAAAAATTTAAAAAAGCAAATAAAAAAGGATGTCTTGAGTACAAGCTCCAAGTGCAGGGCATGGCAAACCTCAGGCAGGGAGGTCATTGATGCTCTTTGTCTCACAGTTGTTTTTTTGGGAAAACAGCAGAGTTTCTGTGGGATCAAATGATGGGTTGGGCCGTGTGACCTGTCTGCAGCTGGGAGCTTTGTGGATATCCCGAAGGAATAAACCCAAGCAGCCAGCATGGAATGCACCCCCAGCACATCTGTCTGAGGCAGGAGAGCAGAGGAGATGCAGCACAGGGAACGGCGGCGGGGGGCGGGGGGAAGGGATTTAGACATCACCTGCCATCCCTGTGACAGATTTGAGGGGGTCTGGGCTGAGCTGCAGGGAGGTTCAGAGCCTGTGAATGAACTCGTTTTGTTTTTTGAGCTGGAACTGGGGTGATTTGTTTTAAAAAGACAGAAGCACCTCTGTGCTGAGGAGAAGGATTGGTTGTGCCGCCGGTGCCGGGAGAGCAGTGGGGAGATCAGCCAAAATCTGGGTCCAGAGGAGAGGAACAGCTTCATCAGTTCCTCACTAATTAGGAGCTGCCCCATTCCAGAGGTGCAGAGCAGACACTGCGGAGGTGCTGCCCTCCCTCCGAGCACAGCAGGTGTGAACATCAGCCTGGCTGCTCCGTACTCACCCCAGACCAGGCTGATTTCATCACTGCAGATGGAGCAGGCTATGGGAAAAAAACCCAAATTGCTGAGAATTCCTGTTGTCCAAATGCTCCAGGAGGGAATCCAGTGGCACATTCCACAGGAGAGGGGGTGCCCAGGAGCTCTCAGTCCCATTTTCAGGCAGGTTTTTCTTCCAATCCATCTCCACTCCTGAGTGTAAGCCCTGTAAGTGAAATTAGAGTTGGCTGGGTGAGTTATAACCCTCCTAAAGCATGGCCCGGGCATGTGGAATCTTGTTCCCAAACTGAAGCATCCCACATTTAATCAGAAAAGGATATAATGCTCCACATTCCCAAGGCAGAAATAAAGGAGCTGTGGCAGGAACTGCTTTGGGTTGATTGGATGCAGGGCTTGGAGGCTGGAAAACCACAGGGATGGCACTGAGGGGAGTCCGAAGCCGTGCTCACAGAAAATCCAACTGCTCCAGCAAAAAACCTGCTTAGAAAAGTCCAAATGTATATCCAGCCTGATCCCTGAGGATAGAGGGAATTGGATACGAATCCAAAGATGATGGAATAACCCAGGCTGAGGTCTGGCTGAGGTTTCTAACTGAGGAATGTGTGATACGGTGGAAGGTTCAGGGGCCATCTGTTCTCCCTGGCTGGGTAAAACCTTATCCTGCAGCAGGAATGGAGTTAATGATGGATCATGTGGCACTGGAAGCAACAGAAATCCGTGGATATGAGTAGGAAAATGTGGCATGGAGTTGTAAGTCCATGTCTGGAAAAGCAGCAAAATGTGGCTTGCCGGTCTGGGGAAGAACTCTAAGAACACCAGGATGTATTTAAGGGAAAAGGTGGAAAAACCAAGCACTTCTTCTGTTGAAGAGAACTGGTTTAACAACAGGAGTGGCCTTAGCTGAAGGAAGGAATTTTGGGGAATGGAAAGGAAGTGGCCTTGGCTGAAGGATGGAATTTTGGAGAATGAATGTGCAACAGAGATCCAGCAATGAAGGCTTGGACACATCTTGAACTTGGGAACTGTACAGCTTCCTCCTTTTTGGGGTCTCCTGGTCATTCCTTGAGCCCCAAGAGTGCCAGGCAGCCCCTACCTCTCCCAGGAATTCCCTCTCCCCCTTTTCCTGGGGCTGCAGCTCAAGGAAAGCAATCATCTTCCACATGTGCCTGTGGAATAGCTGGGCCCTAAGTTTTGCCTCTGAAGCACTGGGAAAAAAGCAGCCACTTCCCTCCTGGAAACCTCATCCCTCAGGGCAGGCCAGCTTTTGGATTCTCCAGGAATTCATTATTAATGCACTTTGGATGCTTTAAAGCATTTACCGCAGGGCTGAGGAGCAGTGGGGTTCTCCTGGCCCTTCCCAGCCATCTGGAAGTCTCATTTTGGTGCCAGGGAATTCTGTCTGGAGCCCAGCATCACTCTGTGAGCCTGGCAGGGGCTGGATGTGCTCTGCTCCTGCTTTTCCCAACAGCAGCTCTGGTACAACGCTGACAATCCAGAAGTTAATCCCAGCACTGAGCAGGAGAAGAGGGAGCTGGGATCAGGGTCTCAGAAAGGTCCCAAACTCTGCTGCCAGGCTTCCTCCATGGCACTGTTGTTGTGTCAGGGAGCAGCAGGAAAGGATTTGCTGGGCCTTATCTGTGCTCAGACGCTCCTGATAAGTCCCTAATCCCCTCCAGATAAGAGCCCTGCGAGCAGACTGGGAACCTTTAGCATGAAATGCGTGCAGAGATTTGTGTGGTTCTTGCAAACAGGGAAATCATTTTGCTGTGGGAGCCCCAAACTCAGTGTCACTGCAGCAATCAGCTCCCAGGACTGGGCTGATTTCAAACAGTATCGAGCACATCAGCAGGAAAAGTGCTACAATAAAGTAAAAATAAGATCAGATGAACCAGACTTTTAATGAAACATTGCTTACGTCACTTCAAACGAGAGAAATAGAGGTATAAAATACGAGTTTTTGGAGTTTTTTCCTATCAGAGTTATTTTTTGGCTGCAATTTGGTGGTGGTGGTGAGGGTGAGGAGGAGAACAAAGAGGCTCTGGAAGAACCTTCAGGTTTTGGGGAATTAATGTGTGACACAGATGTTGTACATGAATAATCCCTGAGAAGTGATAGCTCTGGATATCAGGGCTTCACCTCAAAAGGCTTTCAAGGCTGAACAATATCCCAGAATTACAATATCCCAGAATCCTAGAATGGTTTGTGTTGGAAAGGACCTTAAAGCTCCTCATGTTCTACCCCTGCCATGGGCAGGGACACCTTCCACTATCCCAGGCTGCTCCAAGCCCCATCCAAGCTGGCCTTGGGCACGACCTCCCCTCTGCCCCTGCATCCAGAAATCCTCTGGCTCATTGAAGCTCCTTGAAGGAGGTCTTATCTCTTATCTGCTACCACCATGGCTACTCTTTGGGTTACTTTTATGCAGCTGGGTTTTTATTTGTTTGGGAGTTTTGGTTTGGTTTGATTTAATTTGTTGGTTCTTTTCAGTCCCAGTTCCTTGGATCTGATGGTCTGAGCTGTCTCTGACTCAGACCTTTGCTGTGCTGCCATTCTGCCTTTTAGTTCTCAGGAGCTGTCCACTCACCAAAACTTCATTTCCTTGCTTGACAAACCCCCCAGAGCTCCTTCTTTCCCATCTGGAATGGCACTGAGAGGTTCTTGATGCAATTAAATCCGTTCAGCACCTCTAGAGAGCATCAGGGGTTGGGATGAAAACAGATTTGTTCAACTTTACTTTCCCCTTACAGGCAATTGGGTGATTTTATGGGACCTAAAATAGGATTTAAAGGCAAGAAAAGAAAGTTAAATGTGTCCAAGGCTCACTGACCTAAACCTGTGGCTCCTAAAGGACTTGGTTTAAAGAGCCAATGATGAACAAAAAAAAAGAAGCTGGCCAGCAAATCTTCCCGGAATCATTAAGGGTGGAAAAGCCCTCTAAGATCAAGTCAAATCATTAATCCAGCACTGCCAGGTCCACCCCTAACCCATGTCCCCAACACCACATCTCCACATTTTTTTACCACTTCCAGGGATGGTGATTCCATCCTGGACAGGTTGTTCCCAATGGCAGCAGGATATTCTTCATGGCAGCAGCTTCCCAAAGGATTTCGCCTGAAGTCCAGTGCTGGTGCAACTTCTGCCAGTTCAGAGCCCAGAAACATCACCAAAAGAGCTTTGTCTGAGAGGGGGAGGAGCCTTTGCAGATGATCCTGAGGGCAGTTTGGGTGCCACAAAATCAGAAAGAGCTGAAGCTGTTGGAGAGAGACCAAAGGAGGGACAGGAAGAGGGTGAAGGGTCTGGAGGGGCCACAGCTGAGGGCACTTGGAATGTTCAGCCTGGAGGAGACTGAGCTCAGACCTCACCTCAGCCCCTCCCAAGGGGCAGCTCCAATCTCTGGTCTCTGGGACAGGAACAGCACCCAGGGAACGGCTGGAGCTGGGCCAGGGCAGGCTCAGGCTGGAGAGCAGGGAAAGGTTCTTCCCCCAGAGGGTGCACGGCCCCGAGGCTGCCAGAGCTCCGGGAGTGTTTGGACACCGCTCCTAGGGATGCCCAGGGTGGTGTCTGGGCAGGGCCAGGATGATATCTTTGGGTCTCTTCCAGCTCAGGATATTCCATGATTCTATAAAAATATTCTACAAATCCCTCTGGGTTTTTACTCACTGAAGAATCCCTGGCTTTATCCCATTTTGCATTCCAGCAGCTCTGCCCAGGGGCGTTTGCAAAGGTGGCTCCAGCAGAGATCCCATGGAATCAGCAGCACCATGATCCACTGGGATGGAAAGGAAGGGACAAACGGCGTTAAAGGCAGGAGTGCAGTAAGAGGATAGAGAGCTTTGAGAATTAGTTATTTGAGTCTTTTTAACCCAAATCTCCAGTTTAATAAAGCAAAGTCCTTCCACATGATGCTTGGTAAAGTCCTGCAACAGAAGGTTTGGGCAGCCTGAGCTCAGCGGAGGACACAACCTCCTAAATCCAGCAGCTGGACACAAGAGGGGTGGTGGAACCAGGGCCTCCTCCTGTTGTGCACATCCCCAGGACCCTGCTCAGCACAGGGTGGGCATTGCTCAGTTCCTGTCACTTTCACAGGCACAGGAAAAGGGGACACCTGTCTGAGACCAGGAATTCATTCCCAGAGAGCTTGAAGCAGGACAGCACTTCTGGATCATTACACACAACAAACAGGTAGGGGCTGCAGTGGTGTGGGGGTTGAGCTGAATCACGTCCATCCTTGAAGGTGGGACTTGATGATCCTGGAGGTCTTTCCCAACTTTAATCACTCCACGATTCCATGGTAACCCCCAGTCCTCCAACCAGATTCACGCTCGGCTTGAGCCAGTCCTTGCTGGGGATTATCTAAGTGATGTCTAAGTCAAGGAAACTCCTTCACCGCCTTCCCTGAATGTGGACACTCCTGGAATGTGTCATGGAGTCACAGAGCCATGGAATACCCCAAGTTGGAAGGGACCCACAGGGATCATTGATCCAGCTCCTGGCCCTGCCCAGACACCCCAACAATCCCAGCCTGGGCATTCCTGGGAGCGGTGTCCAAACACTCCTGGAGCTCTGGAAGCCTCGGGGCCATGCCCATTCCCTGGGGAGCCCGGGCAGTGCCCAGCACCCTCTGGGGGAAGAACCTTTCCCTGATCTCCAGCCTGACCCTGCCCTGGCCCAGCTCCGGCTGTTCCCTGGTTGCTGGCCCTGCCCCAGGGAGGAGAGACTGGAGCTGCCCTCGGGAGGAGCTGAGGTGAGGTCTGAGCTCATTCTCCTTCAGTTGAATATTCCAAGTCCCTCAGCTCTTCCTCATTCAGCTTCCCCTCCAGGCCCTTCCCCATCCTTGTGGCCTCTTTTGAACTCTCTCCAACGGCTTAATGTCTTTTTTATATTCTGATGCCCAAAACTTCCCCCAGCACTGTAATTCCATTGAATGGAACCATGGAAATGCACTGCCACAATGGCACTGGAGTTTCCATGAACTATTCCCCATCTCTCCTAAGAAAACCAATGTGGAAAATCTCCAGGAAAAGTGTAGACTGGACTGTCCCGTGCTTTTTAGCAACTTGAAGCAAACCATGTCATTGCTAGTGAGCATGGAACAGCACACATATAATTCCTAGTGAGCACAGAACAGCTTGGAAGGGAGGCCACAGGGACTCAGAAATCCATTCCAGGGGTCTCCCTGACTCCCAGCTCTCCCACTTTCTCCAACATTGCTCTGTGGCAAAGTCCTCCCCAGCCAGTGGTGGTGCCTGTGCCATTTTTGATCCAGTCCCCAAGTGCTCCGACTTCCCAACCTGCTGATGGAAATCCCGGTGTTTTCCCAGTTTCTCCAGCCTGCAAATGGCTGCAGTGTCCCCAGGCACTGACCTTGCTCTCCAAGGTGTCACTTTGGCTGCTCTGGGCTTTGTGGGGCTCCATCAGCTTTAATTTCCTGGGAGTTCAGGATGAGGGGAGGGATGGATTTAGCCTTAGGAATAAAGAGCAGACCCAGGGCCTGTTGAATTAAAGGCTAAGCAGCAGCTTCTCTAATCACTCCGTGGATTCCCTGGGATCTTCTCTCATTTAGGGAGTGATTTTCCCCTTTAACTCACTGCCTGCTGTCAATTAATCCCGCTCTGCCCAAGCCCTGTCAGCATCTGGCTAAAGTTCCTGGCCTGGTGACTCCGAGAGCTCCTAATCCAACATTTGCCAGCTGCTCCATCCCTGTGCTCTTTTGTGCATCCCAGTAATAACTTTAATCACCTCAAACTGTTCCTGCTGCCTGCTAGGATGCTTTGCTCCTCCTCACGGATGCCTGGTGCTCCTGTGGGAGGCAGGATTTGGAGAGGGAGGCACTGACACTGCCAGGACCAGGATATCCCTGTTTAGAAGTCCCCCAGGTGAGGGAGGGGACTGGTGTGCACGAGAACACCTCAGGTGACAGTGACCCCTGCCCAGGGAGCCCAGGATGGCGTGAGGAGCTCCAAAAGTGTCATGCATCATCCTGAACTGCAGCTCATCGGAGCAGTGTGGCCCAGGCTCGGGATTCCCCATCCATAATATGTCAAAAAAGAGGTCCAGGCTCAGGATTCCCAATTCAAAAGTCAATTCCCAATTCCCAAGTCAAAAAAGAGGCACAGGCTCAGGATTCCCAATCCATAAAAAAGGCCCAGGCTCTTCTTGAGCTTACTATTTTTATGTCCCCCTAGCCTCTTCAGGCTCTTCCTGTGATTCTTCTGGATGCACTGGGAATATTGGCTATCCCAGTCCTGGGCCTGTTTGTCAGGGATTCCCAATCCATAATAACTTCAAAAAGAGGCCCAGGTTTGGGATTACCAATCCATAACAGGTTCAAAAAGAGTCCCCCGTTTGGAGCCTGAGGAATTCTGGGCATTAGAAGATCCTCCGCCAGCCTGGAGGGATGTATGGGACTGCAGAGCCAGAACTCTGCGTCTTGGAATATGCTGGAATAGGCTCTCTTCCTCAGGATTAGGACAGAGCTTTCCTCAGCATGGCAGCACCACAGGTTTCCATGGAGAACCTGGTTTTGCACAATATTCCAAGCTGGACATTCCTGGGGTAATGTGAGGATGTTTGTGGCTTGTGCTCTGGAGAGAATTCAGCTGGAATGTTGTAATTCCCACTTCTGCTTTTGCTGGTGCCCTTCCCCCAGGATTCCTGGTCTCCTTTCCCTGTTTACAAGGGCAGCTGGAATTTCCCTTGGCTGATAAACAGGGAATTCACTCCCCTCTGTTTGCTCCATAGCTGGGTCCTCTCAGGAAGCAGTGGAATGGAATTTATCCAGGGTGATGATCCTGGCAAAGAGCCACTCGGGGCCATTATCCCTTGGATGGGAAGAGAATGAGACATCCATGGGTATGAAAATCTTGGAGGAGATGCTGGAGAACAGGAAGCGTCATCCTCAGAGGCAGGAGTGGGATGCAGTGCTGGGGACCATGGATTAAGGTTGGGATGAGCAGAGTTCCTAATTCAGGAAGCATTCCTGATTCCTGAGGGCAGCAGGGTTGGAAGATCCTGAAGATCCTGACATTCTCCAGCTTCTGCTCCTCATGAGATTTTCATTTAAATGCTATAAAATCCCTTCCACCACCTTGGATACATCCAGGGGGGTTTGGAAGAGAAAAGTTTATCTTCCTTGGACACCATTTGAAATGCATCCTGCTCCGTGGGGGAGCTGCAGTTTCCAGGGAATATCTAAATCCAGGCAGTCTCTTTTACAAGGATATGTCCTTATCTTGCCTGGAATTATAGGGAATTATGGAACACAATGCCAGGAACCTCCTACAAGGAATACAAACACTTCCACTTAGATTTTCTGGTCCTAAACTCAACCCTTTTCTTCAGTTTCTGAAATAACCCAATCCATAGGGATAAACCAGTAGAGATAAATTAAAAAATTGGGGTTTTTTACTGGTTTCCAGTTCAGCTGTCTCTCGCGAATGGCATTCCCAGGGATCTGGAGAGTGAAGGAATGGCTGGGGTTGTTTTGGAAAAAGAAAAGCAGCTTTTTACAGCTCCACAAGTTTCCAGGACTTGCTGTATTGGAAACCTCTCTGTCTCTCTTCTTGGCAGAGCAGATGAATAATTCATCAAGCTTCTCCTTGGTGAGTTCCAGGGCTGCAGCCTCAGCAGAGCCCTCCAGGTGCTGGGAATTCACATCCTGGAGGGGAAGTGCTGGAGTGGACACAGCCAGGTCCTGTCTCCAGCAGCTCCATTAGATGAACCCAGTAAATCAAAAGGCTGCAGGAGATCGATGCCCCTGGCAGGGAGATCTTGCAGAAGAAGTGGCACTGGTTTGGAACATGATCCATCATTCCTGAGGAATGGGACTGAGGGGACTCTGGGAGCTGTGTGTCCTCCCAGGGACAGGTCCTGCATGTGAGCACAGAGCACTGAGAGGGAATCACAGCCAGGATTCTCAACTCTGGCTTTGCTTTGCCTGAGCCCTGGGGTGGCAGCAGGATCAGGGTGGCGCCTGTCCCCTGTGACTCACCTCAAATCTTGGGGTCAGTTTTGGGTCCCTCATGATAAGAAGGACTTTGAGGGGCTGGAGCATGTCCAGGGCAGGGAACAGAGCTGGGGAAGCGGCTGGAGCCCCAGGAGCAGCTGAGGGAGCTGGGAAAGGGGCTCAGCCTGGAAAAAAGGAGGCTCAGGGGGGACCTTGTGGCTCTGCACAAGTCCCTGACAGGACGGGGCAGCCGGGGGGGGTCGGGCTCTGCTCCCAGGGAACAGGGACGGGAGGAGAGGGAACGGCCTCAGGCTGGGCCAGGCAAGGTTTAAATTTGATATCAGGAAAAGTTTATTCATGGACAAGGTGGTCAGGCACTGGAACAGCTGCCCAGGGCAGTGGTGGACTTCCCATCCCTGGAAGCGTTTCAAAAAATAGGAAAATGTGGCACTCTGTGATGTGCTTTAGTGGGCATGGTGATATTTGGATGAAGATTGGACTGGATGATCTCGATCTCCTCCAACCTTAACAGTTCCATGATTCTGACACACCTGAACCCCCGAGGTTTCTTTCCCCCAGTGCTTTGGCCATCGTTGTTGTGGCCAGCCCTGACATTTTCCGCCATTTCCCTGGATGCAAGAGGCTGGTGGTGCCAGAGGAGTGACAGTGAGATGAAAAATCAGGAAGTGGGGTTCACACATCTTAAACCAAGGGCTGAGTGGTGGAACCACACTGGGACTTAGACTCAGGCCTGGGCCTGTTTGTCAGGGCTGAGGAAGTTTCCAGCTGATAACTCAGTCCAGCTCAGCTCTCCCTTTCCAAAATAAAGGATTTTCCTGCCTGGCCATCCTTCCTGCTCTTGGATAATCATCCAGACATGCAGTGAAGGATGGACTGGGAGAGGTGTTGGTTAAGCTCCCAGGACTCCCCAAGCCCTCCCAAACTTCCCAGTACCCCCAAACCTGGGACCTCCCAAATCCCAGGGCCCCCGAGTCCTGGGACCCCCCGAGCCTCCCCACC
>VYZQ01061548.1:7947-20448 GCA_013400655.1 Mystacornis crossleyi | reverse complement strand
GGCTCCGCTGGCCCTGGCAGAGTTGGACTTCGGTAGAACACCTTGGCACGAGTTTGCTGCTCTTCCTGTCCTCTCAAGTTCCTTCCACCATATTTATTATTTTTAATGACATACTACTTCCCATTTGGATTCAACCTCCTCTGCTGAGTTGAGCTTGTGTGGAAGAGGGAGGGAAGGGGAATAATACTGAGCCTCCTCTGGTGAGTGTAATAAAGCAGATGTCCCTGCTGGCAGCAGCAGCCTCCTCCAGGAAAACTGTATAAGGGGGGCCCTTTCAGGGACCGCATTTGTCTCCCACTTCGAGTCGCTCACAACTGCTTAGAGGGAGATTTGTTTATTTATTTATTTTTATTTATTTAAAAACTAAACTGGTGCCCCTCGCAGTGGTCTGATCGGTGAGCGTATCTGGATGCCCTCAGGCAGCAACAGTTATACGCACGCAGGATTAAACAGCTTCCTAAAACGCCGCACTAGGCAGGAGCCCTCACAGTGGGAGATGGATGGGTACCGCTGGTCGACGACACTTTGGTCAGCCGTGTTTCCCCCACCTCCTGCCGCCGTCCCCGCTGTGCCCTGGCTGCAGGGGACCCCAGGCTGCCTCCAGCAACAAAGAACCTTGTCCCCGCGCGGGGACTCGGGCTCAGCGCTGGGCTCCCGGCTCTGCCAGCTCAAGGGCTCCCGGGGAAAACGCATCCACGCGTGGGGGCGGGGGGGGAGAAACAGATGACTTTATTTTCTTCAAAGGTGATTCGCAGTTTGCTCATCTCTTAATAACGTGAGCTCCTGAGCTCGAATTTCACGGTTGGGAGGACGAGTCACTGNTTTTTTTTTTTAATGCAATCCCAGTTGCCATTTGGATTGAGACTCCTCTGTTGAGTTAACCTTGTATGATTGCGGGGGAAAGGGGAATGTACGGTAGGGAGGGGAAGAAATCGCCTCCTCTAAATCTCATCTGCTGAGTGAACCATGGGTGGGGGTAGAAGCATCTCGGCTTGATCCTCCAGTGCTTTTGTTCGTAAGGGGGAACAGCCTCTCCTGAGCATCCTCTGAATTTAATATTATCTCGGATGGGGAAGGATCGTGTATCGAGCGACTCCTCCGCTCAGTTAATGGAGAAGAGACGGCATTTCTATTATCTGGTTAAATACAGCCATACGGGGAAGGGATTTTAAAAGTAAGTTCGCAAGGCCAGGAAGCTCCCTCTTCCTCCTGGGAAGGCAGGGGAAGGAAGGTAACTTCCTCAGCCTCTTAGAGCGAATTCACTGTTTCATGGGAGTCGGAAGAGAGATCTGACTGGAGTGCGAGATGGCAGAGGGAACTTCTTTCCTTCTGATTTTAGAGAAATAAGAGATCTCAGTTAATACTCTGGTGATTTCTGCGAGATTTTAAAAAACAGAGGACTCGTGGAATCTGTCATAGGAGCGTTTTCCTCTCCTCTAACAAGCAGTGACAGTCTAATTACTGGAGCTACGAGCAGCTGTCGAGTTAGCCGGAGAAACAGAGGAGCTACATGTGTTCTATCCGGCCGCCGGCACTGAGCCCTCGCAGCAGGCTGAGGCAGCCGTACCGCCGCAGTGTCCCTCAGAGAGCTCCCGATAGGAAACGGGAGCAGTTTGTTTCCTTGCGAGCGCTCGCGCGAACGCTGGCTGTGAGCGCGGGGGGTTCACGCGTCGCGCACCGTCAGCGCAGGGCGGGGTGACAGTGAACCCGTACGGGAGCCCTGAAACTGCTCCAGCCCCGGGGCTGCCCCCGGGGAGGCGGGGGNGTCGACGACACTTTGGTCAGCCGTGTTTCCCCCACCTCCTGCCGCCGTCCCCGCTGTGCCCTGGCTGCAGGGGACCCCAGGCTGCCTCCAGCAACAAAGAACCTTGTCCCCGCGCGGGGACTCGGGCTCAGCGCTGGGCTCCCGGCTCTGCCAGCTCAAGGGCTCCCGGGGAAAACGCATCCACGCGTGGGGGCGGGGGGGGAGAAACAGATGACTTTATTTTCTTCAAAGGTGATTCGCAGTTTGCTCATCTCTTAATAACGTGAGCTCCTGAGCTCGAATTTCACGGTTGGGAGGACGAGTCACTGCTTTGTGTCGGGCTGGCTGGAGATGTGCGAATCCCCTTCTCTCCTCCCAAGCCTGGAACTTGTGCTTCTCCCGGGCACCACCCCCAGCCGTGCTCTCTGGGGAGGTGCTTCACACGCCGCACGGCGCGGCCGGGGCCGAACATCGCCTCTTCAGCGCTGCGGGCCGGCGAGGGTTTAGAGCTCCGAAGAGTAACAAACTCTTCCTCCAGGTCATGTTGCAGACATGCACTGTACATTGCTGTTTATTACAGTACGCTCTGTTGACAGCCCGTCACAAACACGACATGTTTAAAATAGAGAAAATAATTGCAGAAAAAGCCATTTCTAAAAATTACGCAGCTGTTAATTCTTCCAGAAATTTGTCACCTGCAAACAAATCTTTAAAAAGTGTTGTGCTTTGCTGCTATGAAAATATTAATGCTAATTATCAGTATCAGGGCTAAACTCTATGTTCAGTTCAAATGCAAAAAGCAAGCACCCTTTATCATTAATTTAAAATACTTGGCAACACCCCTATTTTAAAATTTGATATCAGTAAATCTAGAAAATGTGCAAACTTTATCAGACTGCAATGTTTCAACTAAACACAAATTTTAATTGCATTGAGAAAGCCTCTAAGCATATTCAGGTTAAAAATAAAGTCACTGAGATTTGGGTGATTAGGTTTTCTCCTTTCATTTCTAGTCTGTACCAGACTTGGGCTATCCATCATAGCAGACCAGAAGGAAAGGCAAATAATCTTTGGTATTATTAGTTTTGGGGAAAGTTTAACCTTTTCTGTCCTTCATACTAATATAACCTGTTCCGTTAAAGCATTTTTAGTAATTACTGATGCTATAAGGGTACACGAACAAGTTAATTTTTATAACATGTAACAGATATTCATAAAATCATTACTGTTCCATTTTTGCAAAAGGGTAATTTATGTGTTGCTTTTGATTACTCTCTTTAGTAAAAAAATTCATCTGGGAAAGTCAACCATTCACTTATGTTACAAGTGAACAAGGCTATCTTAATTCTGGCACACCTGGCATTCAGCTAATGTGATAATTTTACAAGAATCTGTATTAAGAGGTTCGCTATCGTACGTTAAATTTGGGAATTATATAATATAAATGAAAAATGAGGGCCTACTTCTCTTCCTGTTTACTTCAGGGAGAACATAATCACAGCACTGGATAGTGTAAAAAAAAATCCTAGCATTACACCAATTTTTGCCAGCCAGATTAAGGCATTAATCCTACAAGTCTACATTCATAAATATAATCACAACTTTAGGCCTATTCAGGCAAAGATTAATTTGGAAAAACAAAAAGTGCTTGACATCACTCTCAAAGTTAATAGTCAAGCATGACAAGCAATAATGTGAATTACAGTACTGGGTGACTTAGTTTCATTTTGCCTTGTCAAAAGACAACTAGATGTGCTTATCTGACAAACAATTTCAGTCATGAGTTCTTGTTACAAGAAGTCTTAATTCTCAAACTCTTATCATATCTATTGAATAAAAAAAATTGTATAAATGTATGCAAAAACAGTGAACCATTGAGTTCTCATACATTAAGACTGTACTTTAAAGTGGGAATTGAGATGCCGAAGAAAATCTTCCTTAGATGTAAGAGATGGTGGGAAAACTTCTCGACAGAATTCACATATTCCACACTGATTCAGTTCAGAGTCTGCATATGCTTGTGCCAGCAAATCATTGTCTCGAGGCTGCCAAATGAGCTAAAAGAAACAGAAAATTATTATTGCTGAGGTTTACAATGTGGTTTACATTATGCTGTAGTTTATATTTATATTGAAAAAAATACCTGCCTCTTTAAATTAGGATTCCTTTACACTTGCCTGGCCAGCGACATTAACTAGAGAGTTCTCATTTAAGAAAAGCAAGATAGGACTTTATTTTTTTTTTAAGTTCTATCATTATCCTAGCAAATATTAAAAAATAACCTTGGTATCTATAAACAATAAATACTGTTATGAGCAGAAGTCTGTAGTATCAGTCTGGTACATACTACAGCTTTTCTTTAACTTTGCATTTCAGTATTTTACTGTAGAAGTCATAGTACACAATAGCCATTTAGGAGAAATGAGAAAATACATTTTTACCTGAGAATAAAATGTTTCTTGTACAGAGTTAATGTGATTCATGTTTTATTTCCATTCTTATTGACATATAACTAATTTTCAGTTTACTTCAAAAAGGACTACATCACTGTCATGGCTTAAGGTACTTATTTGCTCTTGCTGCCTCTTAGTATAAACATGTCACAAATAATCTTGTTTGGGATTCCTTCTGCCATGACAGCATCAAACTCACTGGGACCATCTGAATATCTATCCGTGCATTCAGGCAATTCCGTAAACTATGTTGTATTTGGTTCAGCAGCTGCACTGCTCGTGCGCCCTGAGCTAGTTAGTTTAAAGCCAGCAAGTCTGTTTATTCAACATTGGAATTCAAGGCACTTAAGCCCAGAGTCTAAGCATACACTATTTAGAATCGTACCAACCAGGAAGCAAAAAGTCTTCTGCCAGTTTTCAAAGTAAAGTTAAAAATTAAGTTTCATAACTTTAGTATTAGCAACACAAGATCAAATAGTTATGTTATATGGCCAGGACAATCAAGTTTTGAGTAAATTGAAACCCAAATGCATCCTGTTGTGACTACACAGTAGAAAGAATGGCAGCAAGCTGGTATGAGCTCTAGCTGGGGATGGAACTTGAGAGTGCCCTACAGGGGTTTTTTTGGCTCATTTTTTCCCTCTTGCTTCACTGACGCATGGAAAGGCAAGCAAGAATAATTTACAAAGTAGTTTCTTTAGAAATTTTAAATTTCTTGTTTCTGATACTTATCCAAGATTTTTAATTTTCACCTTTTCTTTAAATTTCATCATGCCAAATAGAATCTAATGTTTATTTCTCCCACAATAACCCATCGTACAACTAAACTGGCTTTCACAGTGGTTAAACCTTCTTTTTAAACCACCCTGAACTTCTTGGGAGCCAATTTCCTGCCCATTCTGTATTTAAACAGTGTTTAGCTTATCACATAGAAATAGCAGGTTTACTGTCTTTCATTATGGTCAGCAATCCATATAATTAAATTGACTAATTAGTAATTAAGTGCAATCACACCACTTTTTTCAGCTCAAAGAGTCTACTTATTGTATGCTGCTGGTGTAAATTGCATATTAAATCTATCTAGACACTGACACACTTAAGTTAACACACTTAAACACACTACATAAATGTGTTTAGAATTACTTGTTTCTGATATGATGTAAAGCACTGTTTGAAAAAAAGATAAAATAGCATTGTAAAAACTATTTGTCATCTTGGAAACATAACAAGGGGAGGTACTCATCCAGCAACCCACACATGCAGCCACTTAACTTCCACTTCTTGAGTGCTAAGATTGTGCTTAATATCCTTTTCAGAATAGGGATCTATTTAAGCAGACGTTCCATTTCAAAAACATTAATATTCAAATTAATAGACTACTGTTTTGCTTTTAAAATCATGAACATACTTGTAAGGATTTTTGGTGGAAACAACTCCCTTAAACTGCAAATACCAATAAACATGTGCATCTATATGAAAGTCTCAGCTAAATGAAGTCTGTAAAATCCTAGGTTCACTAATATCCATGTGTATTTTAATCTGTTGCTCTTTTCAGTCACGTTTTTTTTTTTTTAAGTTACATTCTCAGAAAACAGTACTGAGTTTTTAGATTTAGTATCCACATAGAAGGAAAGAGCTAAATTTATTACACCAACTGAGAGCAGTTCCAAGAACTTACTGTTGCCAAATCTATTGCATTTATGGGGTTTTCCATTTTATAAGTTAACATATGTAGTAAATACTTGAAAGTTTTATCTACACTAGGGAAAAAAAAAAGAGGTATATAATTCTCTCCTTTTTGGCTCTTCCTTCATTTCTGGAAGGGGTGATAGAAGCTCTAAGCAGCATAACCACGCCCTAGAAAGGTGGTAAAAATACTAAGAACAAGTTTATGCATAAATTTTGCTAAGGTTAACACGGTGGAAAGGGCATGTATACAAGTAACTTAAAAAAAAATTAGTGTTTTAATCTACATATNAGTAAATACTTGAAAGTTTTATCTACACTAGGGAAAAAAAAAAAGAGGTATATAATTCTCTCCTTTTTGGCTCTTCCTTCATTTCTGGAAGGGGTGATAGAAGCTCTAAGCAGCATAACCACGCCCTAGAAAGGTGGTAAAAATACTAAGAACAAGTTTATGCATAAATTTTGCTAAGGTTAACACGGTGGAAAGGGCATGTATACAAGTAACTTAAAAAAAAATTAGTGTTTTAATCTACATATATATTATCTGTGATCAAATCTTTAGCACAATTTACAGTCAGAAAAAACCTCTAGGGCTGAGTCCAATTAATTGGGAAAAATACTTAAAAACCTATTTTGAAGGCAGCTGAATAAAAGTGATGGATATTTAAATATATTGATATACATGGATGTACGTTTAACGGATTCTAAAGTAATACTGGCTTGTTTCAAACAAACTTCTGGATAAGAAATAACATTTAAATCAATGCAGTGCTATTGTAGATGTGACTTTCAAATACTGAAACAGCTCACCATTAGCTTTCTTTTTCTCTGAGTGTTAGCATTAGTACATTTTGCTCCATGAAACAGATCATTCACATTTTAAATGCTGGCTCCAAATTAATTTCCTTATTTTGCAGAAATACCAACGGTCAAAGGCTTACTGCTATTCAACCACTGTTCTGTACTTTTTAAGCTGCATACTCCCCTATCAATTTATAACCATATACCAGCTGTTTCACTTGCTGTAATGTACAATGCAGGGTGCCATCTATTGAAAAAGGAATACACAGACTAACTAGTAAAAGAACAGGCTGGAGAGGGAATACAGAAAAAGAGGATAGTAACAAGCAGTGGAGTGAATGCTTCACAGTTCCACGGGAATTCTACTAGCAATAAAATAAATGTGTTAATTTGTTTAACTTAGTCACAACTTTAACTGAGGACCCTCAAGGAAAATTCAATAAAAACTGTAATTAATAAGGTGGTATAGAATTGAAATCTCCTACATTACGAATAGATATTTAAAATAGCTTTTGAAAAAATCAAGCTTATAGTTTAAAACAGCAATCTTTCAACGCTTTAAAATTTTCACTCAAAAGTGGTTTGCAATAGAAAATTAAACTAGACTGGGTAAATTTTAGGAGAAGAAAACATCGAAGTTATCATGTCGTACAAACACTTTCCAAATGCTAGTTTTGCATGTCATGCAGTGACCAAATGAGAGGTAAAGCTCTTCTGCTGCACGTACCTTGTCACTAGGAAAGAATACAAAACTTCATGCAGGTAAATAGTAAAAATATGTTAATTCCACCCTCAGAGAATTCCTAATTATCACTTTTTGCTTATTCTTGAAAATCTGTCCTTTCACAAGGCACCAGAAAAGCCACAGAAACAAAAAACCCAAAAAATCAGTCTATAAAGCTCCATAATTTTCCCAGCTTTCAGCTGAGACAGGATGTTACACAAAAGAAGCAAAGTATTCAGAGATGTGCGTGTCAGAAGATGACAATATTTTTCTGCATTACAGTAACTGGGCCTTGTTTTCAGAAGCTCCCATGGACTTCAGGCTCTAACTGAAATTTAAGCCCAAATTACATATGTAAACCTAAAGTACTTTAGCGAACCTTCCTTCATTCGAAAAAATAATTATGCTTTTTTCCTACAGTGACAAAAATTTAAGTTTCTTCGAGGAGAGGAATAGGGTGTTTTTGATACCTCAGACTGAGACCAAACGTAGCTGTTTTTTCATAGTGGAAGTATTTATCTGTTTAGCTTTTTAATTGGTCAAATTTTCATATTCTCTGCTGTACATGAAAAACAATTAAAACAAATGTGTGCCCTATTCAACTGAGATCGAGGGTAGAAAGAAAGCAATCTAGGGGGCAATTTTGGATTAATGACAGCTTTGAAATAGATATAGAAGCAATTAATATCTAGATGAACTGAAATTTGTACAAACATCCAGTGCTTATGTCTGCTTATATTCCTCACGTTTCACTGGAAAAGCATCTGCTACACATTCTCCAGTATTAGGAAGAAGAACTGTCACAAGATATTGTCTTAAAAAAAGACTGATGAAGTATTTTATAGAATATATGAATCCCATCTCAAAGATCTTTGCAAAATGTGTGTTTGAATCATTACCGTTTTTTGAAATGTAGAATATTTATAGAAAAGATACCTGATGAGGACCTCTGACAGTTGTTCCAGCAGCTTCTAAAGAAAAAATTACTTCAGGTACACCCTGGTTTGTGTGCTTAGGTACAAACGTGAAACCACTGTCTGTTGTTTTTAAACATGGTTTGTCAAAGATATTTTCTATGGGCATCTTTGAATGATCTGAGTGGTTTGTTTTGTCAACAGTAGTTAAGTTTTGTAAAGCTGAGGTCATGAGATCAATGCCATGAGCTTCAAATGAGTTAGGTTCCAATTTACTGAGGTTAACAGCATGGTCTCTGTGCTCCAGGTTAAAATGATGATCTTGAAGCATGTTTTCAGATATACCAGTACAAGGAACTGTTGGTTTTTCCTGAGTGCTCTGCAAGAAAGCAGAGTCATTGTCTGTAGGTGGAAACTTGACATTAAATTTAGAAAGTGATTCTACAGAGTTGTTGTCCTCATCTTGGCCCACTCCTCTTGGTGTGATAGATGTGATGCATGATGCACCTCTATTTATATCCTTTATAACCCGAGGCTTAAAAAGCTCTTCTGCTTGTTCATCAGTTTTATCAGTGCACTGTATCGGCATGGAAAACTGTATTTCTGTGAAGAAAGAATGAAGAAAACATTTAATAGTCCATTGGAGTACAGATATTAAAAATGTGGTGTTTGGGAAATTTTTTTTTGGTCTTCCTTCCCTGCTTTTTTAATTGTTACATTTTTGCTCTTTAAAGTCAGATTGTGGTGTAGTTCTCTTTCACAAACATTAGTTCTGACACAAAAACTATCAGAACAGAAATAAAAGGAAATAATTCTGTTCTAGTAATTATATTTCTCTTTGATTTATGGCTATAAACATTTTCATTTTTTTTTTAATTATGTTGTCCCATACTCTTAACACATACTTGCATATTTACTGAAGTGTTCTGGCAGAAATAGAAGCTGGAACCCAAACCATTTCACACAGTGCCAAGAACATGCTAGGCACCATGAGCACGATTTTAGAAGGTATTCAGGTACCCAACTCCCACTGGTTTCCAAATTAGTTAAATATTTAAACTGAATAACTATTGAGAAATGGGACCATATTTTCCCTTTGTTTTGAGAATTCGCCCTTCATTTTTGGCACTATATTAATAAAAATGGTAATGGTTACTCCTAATCAGATGAGAGAATAACTTTGGTAAAAACTGATCGTACGGCAGCCTTCTGACATCAGATAGTGTAGTAAAGTGGAACACAGAAGTACCAAATCAAATGTTAAATCTATATAGCTTTTGTCAGGCATATCTTTACATACAGTTGACTTTGGCACTTCTTTTATCATCTATATATCTTATATCATGTATGGCTTTTCACACAGTTGAGTTAGGCACTTCTTTAGGGAAATCAAAACCATTCTGAAGTAAGTTGCCAAACACATTTCCTCCAAAATTCCCACCCCCAAATAATGAAGTTATCAGCATACAATCAGGATATCACAATACAGTACAGCGAGAGAAATTTGAAGCAACAAGATACGTTAGCACTTCATGTAACAAAACTTCAGTAATGGATGACCTAAATTAAAATCAAATGCTGAAATCAGCATCTTCTGCTTCAGCTGTGTGCATTTGCCAGGTGCTTATTGAAATCACTTAAAAGTCTGATCCTACTATCAAGAAAAGCCAGTAGAGAATACCCATAGTAGCTTACATTATATTAAAGGTAAGCATTAGCAGAACCGGACATTCAGCACCTCTCATAGTTCCAACAAAAATCAAGCCTTCCCTTTGTTTTCAGGAAGTGCTGGATTAAGCTCTTGTCCCATGTAACAAAACAGTATTTAAACGTCTGCACAAGGAAGTCTAGAAAATAAGTCCTCTGAGTCTCCTCAGTCCGGCAGTTTTCCTCTAACAGATATGGGGCTAGAGGCATTCATAGCAGACATCTTTTGAACTGACAGCTAAATTAAAAGCAAGCAAGCACTGTCATTCACACAGTATGATGGGATATCACATGTAGTAAGTGCCTGCCTCTCACTCCAAGGGACAAAACAATTACAAGAGCCATTGATGTGATGACTGTCTTTTATAGCATGTGATTTGGAGCATTCGTCATAGAATGCCAAAACTGGCGGTGCGTTTTCTTGGTGAAATACTGAGCACCATGTGAACAGACTCGAAAAAGGCAGATGGTAAACAGTGGAAGTACTTCTATGTATGTGTAATTTGCAGTATTTTCAAATATAAAGCAAAGCTTTCAAACAGTTGAATCACAATAAGAGCTTAAGTATGATATTACCAGTTTCAGGTTCTGGCTTTATCTTAAGTTTACTCAGTTGGTCTGTTTGTTCTCTGGCTAGCATACATATTTGATGACACTCTTCTTTCATGTCCTGGAAAATAGTCTCCAGACTCTCTCTGGAAGATCAAAATTGTAAATTAGAGTCAAACAATTCAGCTTGTTGTGACCTTTAATCTAGTCACACCCACAAACCAGAGAAAAACAATAGTATAAGCTACTTTTCTTGGATATCTTGTTCCTCAGCATATGTATACATATTTTTATTCTCCTCAGTAAAAGCAAGCAGAGAAAGGAAAAGGAAATGTTGTCAAAGAGTTGTTTAGTCATATCATACACATATATATTTGAGCATAGGAACTGACCCTGCAAGGACCACCCCCAAAAATCCAGCCTTTCAGTTCTTTCAGGTATTTTATGGAAGAGTTTATCTTTCCCAAGGGAACTGTTTCCACCTCGTTCTAGGGAAAATAAGATGCTGCCACTATGAACATCAATTGTTTTCTGTTGTTGCCCGTGCACTTCAGTCTGCAGAAGAAGGAACACACAAGCATTTGTTACGGCTCTTTCCTTCTCTGTCTACCTAGCATTTTGGGGAGGAGTTTGTGAACTCATTCCCTCTCGTTTCATACAATATCATATGACTTTTCTTTTTATTTTGAGGGATTTATTGTATTATATCTTTTCCAGAGTATCACATGGGAATCTGATACTTAGTTATTTGCACTGAGAATGGTAAAAATAGTTCATGCTGGTGTCAGTTTATTCACCCAAAGGCACTGTTATTTACTTACTGATGCATCCATAAAATTCCATTGTAAAATTTTGATAAACTTGCTGTGTAATTTATATTTTTAAGCACAATATAATGGATTTTATAAAATGAACTTCAAAGAAGAAAAAGTGAAGTCAGATTTGTGTTCTCTTTTGCATCTTTACATCAAAAGATCTCAAAAGGGATTTTTCTTTAATCCAGTGAATTGTTTTCCTTTTTTACTGGTTATTCATATAGCAATCAGACTGTTTTCCTACTTCTGTTGTGTTTCTCTTTTTGAAGACACAAATGTCTATTTCGATCTCATTTGAAAAAAAGATCTACAGACGGAGTTAAAATTGCTACTGTTAACACATTCTGATGCTTTTTCAGATGTTTTGATAAATAAGAAAAAAAATTGAAGTTTCTAATTAGAACTTTAAAATATAGCTATGATTAGATGAAGCAGTCTCAATTTGCTAGACATTTGTGATGCTATAATCTTGCTAGTGTAAGATTACCGGTAATCTTACCAGTCACATACCTCTTTCCAAGAAAACAGTAAAGTAAGGGAGCTATTTGAGAGCAGGGAGACAGAAGACAGGTAAAGGTTTTTCAGTTTTTGGATATAAATCAAAAAGACAAACAAGTCTTTCTCATATTACAGTCTTATTTCCTCTTTTTCTTATTACAAAACAGTAGTGAGCCAGACTAAAGATCCACGTAGTTCACCTAGCCTATGTATGGGAGTGGTCAAAAGTAGATGTCTAGGCAAGAGAGTAAGAAGACAGCATGAATTTATGATACTTTCCCTTAACACTCCCCAACCTCACCTTACAGAATGTTCTATTTGACCTCAGCAAAGCTCTTAAAAGTGGCATTACTGCCTATCCTATGAAAAATGCAAACTTAAGATTTTGGTCAATATTTTTCTGAAATCACTGGCAGAAGAAGAAATCTACTGCTTTTGACCCCTTGGTCATAGCAGGGGCTTGCTGGCTTCAGCTTACAGATAAACTTCGTTTCAAACTCTCTCATTTAGGATGGATCAGGCCAAGAATTATTTCTTCATGCTGCCTATCAGACCTCTTCCTGGCAGCACAGCAGGCTCCTTTGCTGTGCTGCCATCAGTTAATTTATAA
>VYZQ01061546.1:27036-50544 GCA_013400655.1 Mystacornis crossleyi | reverse complement strand
GCGCCTGGTCCGCCCGGTGCGGCGGCCGCGGGGCCTCGGGCAGCCACAGGTGGGGGTCGGGGCCGGCGCGTTTTGCCGCTCCCGGCCGGGCACAGGCGGCTCCGCCGCGTTTGTGGAGCCAGCGACGTGGCGCTCGGGAGCCGGCGGTGCCGGCGGGGTGCCCGGGATGTGCGAGCCTCGCCCGCCTGCGAGTAGAGTAGCGAGTAATCCTCCCCGGTGTTTGCGGAGGCATTGCTCTGGTATGTGCCTAGCGCCGAGGAAAGCCGGGCGGTAGCGCATTCCTGGGTGGCTTTTGGTTTTTTTTTTTCCCTCGTGAACTCATTTTCCGAAGTTTCACCCCCAGTCGGCGGGGGAAGGCAGCGTGCTGGAGCGTCTCGGCGCCCCGGCCAACCTCCTCTCGACTTCAGCGCGAGTTTGGGCTCCGCGCTGTATGTGGAGCGATGTGCGTGCTGTGACACGGAGCTGGGGAGGCTGTGGCACAGGCGGGATCGCTAGATCCGTGTCCTAAGGAACCTGGGGAGCAGATTAATACTGGACTTTACCCTGGCATGCATGAGCAGACGTCTTCCTCTCTCTCCACTCCCAACATCACAAACAACATATTCTGTTCCTAGGAATTAAAATATTCAGAGTTAGCAGGTTTAAAAAGCAACCAAACAGATGTGTCATGTATTTTGACAACTAGTGTGTTCACTTGCTGTCAATTCAGACAACTGCTTGATAGTAAATAAAACTATTAAGTTTCTTATCTATACATTTCACAATCTGCAGCTCTTAGAGGTAGGCTTGGCCTATTTGGATGGCCATCCTATTTGGATGAAATTATTTCTTGCACAGTCAAGAATGTTGTCAGATGAGAAATAGAGGGTGGGAGAGTAAAACAAGGAATAGCTGGAAATTAAAATCCCTATTTGCCTCCTATGTGATTCTTCCTGATACCTGCAGGAAGAGATGCTGCAGCCAAAACTGCATTTTTGACCTGTGAAGTTATGAAAGATACCTGATCTGTAATTCTTCTTTTTGGTTGATATTGATGGAGGGATTATACTTGAACGATATGTACAACTCTGACTGAACGCTTGTACTGTATGTTAATTTCCTACGTCACTGATTTCTATGCAAACTAAAAACCATAAAGGGTCTCTAACAATATTTCTTTTTTTAATTTGTGGCTAACTGTTTCAGCAGGGCAGTCTGAAGGATGCTGAATAGTTTGATTTTCCATGAAGGCACCTGTGATGAAAATGTCTGTCAGTTTGTGCATGTGTTCAGCAGCCTGACTACATCAGTTTTCTGTAACTCAGAGAGAGCTGCTGTGAAGCTTTCATGTTATATTCCAGTATTGTGAGTGGTGAGAGGGAGGATGCTTTCTGGCATGCACTGGGACATGTCGTTTGTGTTACGTTTGAGTTAAGTAATGCAAGGTTAGATCATCCTCAGCCAAGGTGATTAAATCCTTTGCCCAGCAAACAAGCTGTAGCAACTAAACTCAAATGATCAGCTTGTCTGTTTTCCAGTGCTCTCTGAATTTGCTAAATGAGTAACAGCAGATAGAAAGGCAAAAGGCTGAGCATGGGGAAACCAGCTGGGGAATCTCATTAAGGAAAGGAATAAAGACCTTCTGCCTATGTTCTGGGTTTGCTCCTAGACCAGTGGTACTTACCTGGGTACAGGCTGCTGGTGGCAGAGCGCTAGCTGGTCCCACAGTACTGGTTCCCCTTCTCCCAGCCGTTACAACCATGCTGTGATTTCCTCTGCTGCTCTTCTGGCCTGTGAGATGCCCTCGTGGCTGTGGGAGGGTGGCGTTCTGGTAAGAAGGGAAGTGGCACGTCTGAAATCTGTGCTGGATCGCTGGTAAGGCTGTAACAGAGTTTGAGAGCAACAGGGCTGCTCACTTAGCAGCGCTTTCTGACTGGCTCTGTGGGCTAGCAAGGCATTCTGTGAGAAGCTGACCAACCAGTGAACTGGGTGAAGTTGTAATGTACTGTGATACATGGCCAGGCAAGAGTGATGGAATAATTTTTTTCTGAAGGATGTGGAGTCCACTGCCAGGGTGTAATACTGGACTAGGCTAGACCTGTTCTGGTCTGTCAGTCCTGTGTCACTGCATAGGAAATAGCCACTCTCCCTAACAAAACTAACTTTACATTTATTTTCTACCTTCCTGCTTTCCCACGGTCTCCTTTGATCTTCTGGTTCCTCCTTTATATGCCTGTCTTTCTTAAATGTGCTTAGATAGTTGGCTTCCGTGTCTTCTCATGGTAACAAATTCCATACATTCACTTCTGCTGGAGGGAAACACTCCCCATCCACCCACACACACGTAACAGTGCTCCGGGCCAAATTCTGATCGCTTCTGTGTCAATATAAACCTGAGCAGCTTCACCAGCTCTGGCCCTGCTGCTTTGGGGTCGCAGTGGTGTAACTCTGGGTACAATGTGGTCCTTTGGCTGGACTGAAGGGTCCTCCAGGCGGCTCGTTTAGCACACACCCACGTCACGCGACAGAAATATCTGTTCTCTAAACAGTTCTGCTCCTCAGTGAGGTATGCTGTGCAATAGGCTTTGCTTTCATGGGTTTTGCAAATTGTAGAGAAGCTTTCTGTAATGCAGGAGAACAGTGTATGCTGAATAACAAGACATAATTGATTCTTTCTCATATCCAAGCTCTTTACAAATGCTTACAGTGGAGCAAGCATGATGATTTCTTAGCAGCACAAGAACACCATAGCTTAAATTCAGGCCTGGGGAAAAGAGGGAGGTGTGGTAGCGTGTTGAACGGATGCAGTTAGCACTGCTGGATCACTGACACGACGAAGCTCCCGGCGTTTCTGTGCGTCTCTGCTTGGGCACTGCTCTGCAGAACATCACCCTGCTGTTACATGGCTTGAAAAAATCCCCATGTACACACTGAACCACCACTTTCCTCCAGCAATTGTGCTTTCAGTGCTTGCATTTGACTATTGCTTAGCAGGCATAGTAGAGCGGTGCTGAGACTAACACACTCCTCTGCAGCGTGTGCTGGTAGGGTATGTAATTCCAGACCACCAACCTAGAGTAATTTGCTGTACTCCAACCCCCCTTCTTCTGGGGGTGGGGCGGAGTAGTATTTTTTTTTTAGGTATGAAATTTACAGGACCTCCAATCAAATTAAAGGTGTCCCAGGGTCAACCCGTGAAACTAAATTGCAGCCTCGAGGGAATGGAAGATCCCGAGATGTTGTGGATCAAGGACGGAGAAGTGGTGCAAAGCGTAGACCAGGTGTACATTCCAGTAGATGAAGAACACTGGATCGGCTTCCTCAGGTACAACAGATGCAGAGAAGGAAGAATATCGTGGAAACTATTGCACAGTTTTCTGCTGTCAGCTATATCTCTGCAACTGCAGTGCCCTCAGTGGGGCAGGGTCCTGTGGTCTGCAGTTCACTGTGTGGCAAGGGCATAACTGAGAGCAGAACTGAAGCCACTGAACGCTGAGATTTTATCCGCTAGAACCATGTTGGTTCTCTGACTGCTGTGGGGACAGGTGCTTTGCTCATGCTTGTGATGCTCAAGACGTGACTTCAAGGTGAAAGGATGTTCTTGCTTTGTTTGCTCATCTTGTTCTGCCATACAGCAATATAAATAGGTTTTCTCTCTCGTACTCATCCTGTTCTCTTACTCTCTCTTTTGAGCTGTCAGTCTGCCTGAAGGGTGAGGATTGTTGATTGAAATGAGACTCTCAGGACTACATCCCCTTCCTTTCTTTGGGGAGGAGCTTTTGTCCTCTGAACCATCCCTGATTCATTTTGCAATGAATCTTAATTCATTCCTAATGCATTTACACTACATGTATCAGTCCTGCCACATTCAGAGGCACAAAACACTTGTGCAAAGCAGATCTCTGTGCCTTAATTCCAGCAGAAGAGGGATGTCAGCTAGTTCTGGAAGTACCAAGTTAAACAAGACCCAAGGTTCTGCTCTGTCTTTTTTTATGCATTAAAAGAGCTTGTACAGGCAAACGTACCAGCACCATGAGAGCTCAAAACTGTTGACTGACTGAGAATCACTCTTCCCTGAGCTCTGGCTTCATCTCCTGTTAGGTTTCTTGAATTGACATTGCACAGAGTCTCCAGTTCCACCAGCTAAAAATCTTTGTGTTAAAGCTTGTCTGTTAGAAACATTTTAGTAGGAAAAAACATCTGTGCACAGTAAAACTATTGCATAACATTATGTTGTGGAAACAGTTTGTCTTGAAACTATACTGTTTACTTCCCCCCAGTTCCACTAGTTAACGCTGCCCTTCATAATCTCAGTCTAATCTCCTTTCTTGTCACTTGTTTTACTCCACTGAGAACTCTCTGCAGCACCAGAGATAAGTTGTGGTGCTAAATCTGGATGTATCTGAATCTTTTTCTCTTTTTTCCTTTCTTCTCCTAAAGAAATCATTTCTACCACCCACATGTGACTCTCTGCTATGATCACTGTGTTTCAGAACATGGGCAGGACAGCTGATGCCATTTGAAAGTCCAGCTCTGAAAATCAGGCTGTAGTGGGTCCATTTTGTGCATTTCGGCAAACACTCTCCCTTTTCTGTCTTCCTTCCTGAGACGTCCTTCCCCTTCTCCAAGGAGGCCTGCTAGCGTTAGAAAGGTGGGCATCGGCTCTGCGGAGGATCCCTGCATGGCAGCAGACGCATGGCTGCACATCCCGCAGGGAGCAGTCAGCACTGGTGCATTGACAGCTCTCAGAGTCACACTGGTGCCTTTGGTAGCTGAGACCTTCTTGCTTTGGGGCCAAATTCTGCCCTTGCTCACCATGCACCAGCATAGCCCCTTGAAATCACAAACTGGGAGGCCCAAGGAGTTTTGCAGACTGAGCCACTCTTGGGATCAGAAGAGCACTGAGCGCAGTTGAGGCGAGGGGGGCCCTTCTCTGACCCATCTGTTCCCACATGAGGCTGTTGCCAGTCCTGTCACCTGAGGCAAAGCAGTCGAGCTCGCTGGAGGTTTGCAGTGTGGAGTTTCCTGCTAGCTCAGATGTAGGCCGAGCTGTCACACTTGAAGGCTAGCTAGAGTCATGACTCAGGATTGAGATGACCCCTTCCTATCCTCAGAGGACACAGATGACTGGTTTTCTGCGAGGATGTTTTGGAGGAAGACTGTCTGCTCTGCGAGGACTCTATCCACCCACTTTAGAGAGGAGCCTCCCATCTCTGCTGTTTTGCCATGTGCTTTGTGCTGGCTGGCTATTGATCTCCTCCCCAGAGCTGGCTGTGTCTCAGTGGGTGTTTTCCATGCATCTGGTTTGCCAAACACTGGAGGGTCCTTTGGGGCAAAAACATGCTTTATCCACATAAAATATCGATATGGCTTTTGACTTTTTTCAGCTTGAAATCCGTCGAGCGGACAGATTCTGGGAAGTACTGGTGCCAGGTTGAGAACGGGGGGAAGAAGGAAGAATCACAACAAGTGTGGCTCATAGTGGAAGGTAAGGAGGAGTAGTAGTGCTGGTTTCCTTTCAGGGCTGACCCACCAATATGCTCTAGGTCAAAGTGGTGAGAGCAGATTGCTCCAGTGACAGGCTTCTTGGCTCTGAACCATTGCTGCTAACTGCAGGGAGATCGCTACAGAGCAGGAGTAAGAAACAGCAGAACTACTACAAGGAGCAGAGCTGTCAGTTCATTGCCTTCTGATTTTATTCTGGCATGTTAGGAAACAAGATCTCTTCATGAAAACACGTTTCTTTCCAGCTTCTAAATCCATTGTTGCGGTCATGTCTAAGTAATTCATAGAATGGTGAATAGTTCAGGTTGAAAAGAATCCATGGGGCTCATCTGGTCCGACCCACTTCTCAAAGCAGGGTCACAGCCTGGGTCTGTGTATCAGCCAAACAGGTCTTTGTGGGCAAGGTACAGTTTTAACCCAGCTGTGAGCTTTGTGAGAAGTGCTGTACATCAGCACTTTGTCACTGTGACTGCTCCATGTGGCACTTTTCTGTCCGGGGTTGTCTGTTAAGAATAGCTTCTGCATGGCTGCCCAAAAGTCACCCAAGGCAGTGTGGGTTGGTGGCTTCTTACTTTCTCTAGCTTCATTTCCCTTGAGCCATGCCTCTGTTTGATCCTCAGAAGCTGGTAGTCATAGGATGGCTTCATTTCTGGTGAAAAAATTGACAAGAACAGTGCATTTGCACCAAGAAGTAGTTTTTTGGATGTATCTGGTAACATTTTGGGCCAGAGGTGAATTGACAGTCCTAAACAGGGGGGAGCAGGGAGGGTGTTGTGTGAGATGATGTGGTCTGGGTGTTTTACAGCAAAGGTCTTGCTCACTCAGAGCATGGAAACATTCATAGCAGCTCTCACAAGAAGAGTAACACATTCTGCCTTCCATAAATCCCAGGCTTCTGTCCACCTAAATTTTCAGGTGTAGTTTCAACTGGAGAATGTTGTTTAGAGCTTAAAACACTCTCTTGTGCAGAGTTTCTATTTCTCTCCGGTTACCACAGCCTGCTCCAGAGGTGGCTGCATTTGCATGGTGGGTGCATTAGGAGTGACTGGGTAGGTCAATGTGTTAAGCTGTCTGAAGAAAACATGCTGCCCTCCTGGACTGCACAGGCAAGAAGTATCAAAGTAACAAAAAACCCAGCTGCAGTTAGGTAAGGCGGAGTGTTCTGAGAATTAAGGCCAAAGCTTACAGCAGAAGTGAAAAAAGTGCAACCAGTTGCCTTTATGAGAAAAGCAAATATGGCAGAAGGTAGTTAAACTTGAATTGGGCATGTAGTCATGTGTAAAGGGAGTTGGTGGATAAAATGAAAAATTAGCAAGTAGTGATAAGGCGAGTTCAAAAAATGTGTCAGCTGTTAGCATAAGAAAACACCTGGGAATTGCAAAAACCTACCAGACCCACCTTCACTGTTATCTCTGTGTATTTCTTCCCGGGACGTGCCAGCTTTGTGTAGCAGTGGTTGCTCTATCGATAACAACTGTCCTCTGACTGAGGAAGGATCTTTACTCTGGTGACTTGCAGCCTTCAGAAGGTGCTGACACACTTCAGTGTGGCACACTAACAAATGTGGACTATTGGTGATCTAACTTTAAGTGAGCTTGTCTGGATTTCTGTGCTGTATAATATCTGCCTTGAGATCTGCTTAGGTAGTCTGTATCTGCCAGGTTTTCTAGCAATGGTATTTGAACTGTCTTTGTAATAAAAATGTTTGATCTTATGAAACACTTCTTAGAATTTACAAAAACAAAATTATTTTGAACCTGTTTCCTGCTTTAGGAACTAGTCTCTGGCCTTACTGAGAACATGATAGTGTTGGATGCCTGGAGAGGTGATCTCAGAGGTGCACTGTGGAGTGTTAAAAAAACAGATTATGTTTCTTACAGAACTTTCCATCTGAAATTAAACCTCTGGCTATGTGGCTGTTCCTGGGGCTGCTAGCCCCCATTGTGGCTACAGTCAGAGACCAAGCCACACCTGTGTGGACACATTCCCCTGTATTAACACTGTCTCAAAACTGAGCTGTATGTAAAAATCAGCCTTGTATGTCGGATGCTGGCTTGGAAGGGGGAATGGGTGGGATAATTTCCTTGTTTTGCCACTGATTGCCTGACTGCTGGCTGCTCAGTGCCTCCATGGGGTGTCTGTGAAAAGGACGTGCTGGCACTCACCTCTTGTACCAGGAACTGGGAGGCTAAATGTGTCCCAGGCAGCGAGCTGCCCAGGTAACATACGGACGGGGCAGTGCGAGTTCCTCAGCCGGATGAGTCAGCTGCGCTCGCTCAACTATGAAAGTTTTAATTGTGGTCTTGTCTGCTCTGTTTAGCTGCTCCCAAAGTGAGAAAACCTGCCGAGCTGGGCAGGATCTTCCTGAAAGTTTACCTTGGGTGTCATGACAAATGGACAGGAGGCAGGGATTCTGCTCACAGGTAGAGAAACGGTGATTATTTTTCCTTCTAATCTTCCTCAGAGAAGGAGGGCAAAGCAGGCAGAGGTGTTGCAGCTGGTATCTCAAAAGCTTACTCATTTTTATTGTTTATGTATGAATGCAATAAAAACATGAAGAAAAATATGTCAGCAAAAACAAGCAGTATGCCATGACGATGGATATACCTGTCCTGAACATTAGCCTTTGCACAGATAGGTACCGTCATTCCTCAAGAGACTTGGATTTAGACCGGTTTTAGTCTGTTCATTTACTTACTACTCTAAAGGAAGGAGGTAAGGAAGGCACAAAGGAGCTGCCACCTGGCTGGACAGTCAGTGAAGGACTGAGGAAAGCACTTTTGGCTGTAGCTTGGGCAAAATGTCAAGCATTAGGCTTCTAAATCCCTGTTTAGGCACCTGTATTAATTGCTTGCTGGTGGAGGTGCTCACCAGTGGAAGCCCTTGGGCTTGTCATCTTTGGCCGGGGACAGGCTGTGTAATTTCAGCATGTGAATGCACAGTGTTGGCCCTTCCTCTGTTTCTGTGAGGCAACAGATCAGCAGCTTCCAGAACATGCATTTTCCAGCTGGGAATACCTGATTTTGGCATAAGTGCAGTTGGTAGTAGCAGTGCTTGACACATAAAGATTTCTGTCTCGAAGGGAACTGAACATTTCTCTGGGCCTTCAGCTCTCCCGCCAGTCACCAGAAGTAGATGGTGGCTGTCCTGCATGGTCAGCACTGGTGGTGATGGCTGGTGAAATCTCTTCTACTGGTTTGGAGCACTGAGACCACGAGAATTTTTGGCATTGCCCATAAGAGGAACCACATTTCTTGATGTGTCGAATTACACTCCGCTATTGCCACGTAGAGATGACCTAAGGTAGGTAGCATTGCAGCCTCGTTTTGCTCCCTGTGGGCCCAATCTGAGACCTGTTGTACCAACCAGGAGTCTTTCCATGGTGGGGAACAGATAATTACTGTGAGAGCTGTGTCCGTGGATAGCCTTCAGCTCTGAGACAAATTACCCCTGACTCCAAGGCAGCCCGGTTGTTGTGGTGTCGGAGTGTGCTGGAAGGCATCTCCAGTCAATTAAGCTCCAGAGAGAGCATTGTAAATGCTCCCAGTCTCTCACCGCGGGGATTCTTTCCTCATTCATGGGTTTGTTATAGCTGGTAGTTCAACACTTTCTCAAGCTTCAGTTTTTAATGCATGGCAAGAAGTATCTGCAGCTGGATTAGCTGTCTTTTAAAGTGGTGTCTGCCACCACTAAAGTTATTGACTGTTGCCTCTTTAAACTCCAATCTCTCCAGCTGAAAAATTGAGAAAGTACTACCACTAAAAGCTGTTCCATAGGGGTGTCTTGAATTGAAAGTGGTTTTTCAGAGGCGTTGTGGGAAGCAAGTGCTCTTTCTCTCTGACTTCTAGTGGTGGTACTTAGGCACTCGTGCCCTGAGGTGATCCAGCATATCTGACCCTTGGTTTTTGTGAAGGGCTTAGAGGGCGTCGGATTCGGCATAGCAGCAGGACAGATGGATGTCCAGTGTTGGGCGCTGGCATTAGTGGAAATAAACAAGGGGCAGTTGCTCCAGTTACTGTCAATTGTCTGTTGCTTTTCCAGGTGTGCCCTATTTTACTGTGGAACCTGAGGATGTGTCCGTGTCCCCTAATGCCCCATTTCATATGGCCTGTGCTGCTGTTGGGCCCCCTGAACCAGTGACAATTGTCTGGTGGATGGGAGACTCCAGAGTGGGGCTTCCAGACGTCTCCCCCTCCATCTTAAATGTGTCAGGTAAGGCTGCTGCCGCTGCAGGGGATCACTTTGAGCATCAGAAGAGGAGAAGAGCTCTCTTCTGATCATGCCTTGTACTTTGGGTAGCCAAATAGTGTGGGAGTGGTGTTTAACTCTGCATTAAGGATTGAGTGGTCACGATCACATACAGAGATTATCTTGAGGGGTGATGGTTGCTCAGTGTGTTTTCTGCTGGCTTGAGGCACACAGAGTTTGGGTGTGACTGGCACTCTTGTTAAAGATGCTACTGAACAGATGATGCCCTGGGTGCCTCTTGTTCCACCTTGTGGAGGGTGTTCATGGTTATACTGAGTGACTCTGTTGGTGCCATTTCTCTTGGAACTCTCTAAGCATTCACATGTAACAGATGCCATCCCCTCCTTCTGTGCACAGCCCTGTCACACACTGCTTTCCCCTCTCTTACCCACTCCCATCTCTGGTCTTGCAGGCTTGCTGGATGCTCTTATCATTAGAACTTGACTGCCTCATGTAATTGTTTGACACTTCAGGGGTGATTGTATCAGTGCTGAAATGGGTTGGTTGATACCCTTCAAGACCAAGGTTTGCCCCAGAGCAGAGCTTTGCCCAGCAGGGTCAGCAGGAAAAACCCAGGAGCCTATAGGTGTTAGGGCCTCTCTTCAGACCACTTTTAAAAGAGGGTGATGTATCTCTACCAGGAACTGACTGCAGCTATTCTTGTAGTTACCTCTTAAAAGTAACTTTATTCTAGTTAGTTGTCCAACAGCCTTGTGTTATGTTTTCTCTTTGCTGCTGTTTTATTATTCTCAGCAGCCCTGACCCAAAGTTGAACTAGTTATTTAGAAAGAAAAGGTTTTACAACTAAGAGCCATCTCTGGGGCCTCCTTATCAGTGTTGGTACAGTTATACCCGGGGTGAGATTCTGTACACCTTTGGCCATCCTTTGAGCTATCCAATCCTATTCAGGCTTCCCTTAGAACCTTATTTACACACAAATCAAAACATGATTTGTGATTTGAAATGGTTTTAATCATCTGCTCCCTCTCTTACATAGCCAGTGATGGTGTTTTAAGTTGGAAATGAAAAGTGCTCCCTTATGATATAATCTGTTGAAATGGAAACGGAAATAATGGATAGTCAAGGGGGAAAAGACAATAAAAAAATAACTTACCCCTCCTCCACTAAACTCATCCCACGGTGCCTCACAAAATTTCTGTTGTTGGGGGGTGGTGGCTTGGAGGCCTGAAGACGGACATCTACTCCAAGTGATTCTCCAAAGGAGTTGCTATTTTATATATTAAGTGTCATCGGCACCTTTATTTGCTTCCAGTGTTCTTTGGGAATTCCCTTGGGCACACCTTCTTTCAGTGCAGTTTGGGGTGTCCCTTGGGCGCATATCTTGCCTTTGCTACTGAAAACATGTAGCAGGACACAACCTGCATGGTTGGATTACCAAAGCATGTCACAAAAGACAGTTGGTAGGAAAGCAAGCATTGATAACTGAGGAAGGTATCACGCTCTGAAGAAAATAGTAACAAAGTACTTGGATAGAAAGCAGGCATTTAGGAGGTTCAGCAGTGTTGTATTTGGAAAGCAGTGCTGGCATGGTGCTAGGGACACGCAGTTCCTGGTTTGTGGTGTGTTTTGTATTTTCCTCGGGGCAGGGCTGTGTTATGTTCTGTCTTGGGACAGGCCTCCCACATCAGGTGCTGCTGTGCTGTGCTGCCTGGCCTTCAGCCTGCTGGCAGCGTCTTCCTCTGGTTCATGGGGATGAGAGTAGCACTCCCTCCTCTCTTCCATTACACCTTCTTTGCAATGCTGTTAGTCCCAGGCTTGGGAGATGAGTCGAAGGTCAAAGACACTGTGCAAACTGCTCTGTGCTGCTCTGAAATGTTTTTCCTTCCTAAATTGTATGCCCACAGTGTGCCAATCTTTAGCTTTTCTCAGATAGAGCCTTTTAAGGCAACTGAGGGCCAAGTCAAGTGACAATATTTGCTGGACACAGTTCTCCAGGCAGCCTTGCAAATCTATCTCAGTTCTGATTAATTTGCCATAGCTATGTGCATCTTGGAGAAGCCAGATATCAGTATGATGCCATGGGGTGGATGGATGGATCAGAAGACGTTCTTATTTGTATTGCCCCTGGAAAGTGCTTCAGTGCTGGTTCAGTAGCATTTAGCTTCCACTTCCTTTGTGTGTCTTCAAAAGTCTGATGCAAGGTGAGGGACAGGTGGGCATTGACTAGCAGGAGGCAGCATCTGACTGGAAGTTTGCCTGGGCTTATAGCCCAGTTAGAAGATGAATGTTGCTCAGGTGGAGGCTGAGGCCCAAGGCATTGGGCTTTGTGTAAGCTCACAGTTCAGCACAATCCTTGCTCCAAAGATGCTCACAAAAATGCGAGAAGCAGACATCTACTACCTGAGCACTATGAGCTGCTGTCCTGACAGATTCATCCTTCTTTTTCAGTGCTTTCTGACACTTCCATAAAAGCTTTTCTACATTGCCGCAGTCCTCCATTAAAAATGTGTTTAGCACATTAGTTACATTGAAATCTGCATGCCTTTGATTGGCACCCAGCTCACCCCTCCAACTGCCTGTGCAGATTGAGCTGGATGTCACAAATAATTGAAATTCTGCTGAAGGTTGAAGCTGGATTTTACAGCTATTTGTGTTTCCTTTCCTTCTCTTGGCTGATCTCCAGGTATTAATCAAAGCACAGTTTTCTCCTGCGAAGCTCACAACATAAAGGGATTGTCTTCATCTCGGACCGCCACTGTTCAAATTAAAGGTGAGAGACTGGGTGCAAGAGACTGGGCAAGGGCCTCGGATTTGCTCTCTGGGGAGGGAAAGTAGGGCTCCTTAATGCAAGGAGTTGCCTCAAAGCTGCCAGCACCGGTTGGAGCTCTCAGCAGTCGAAACAATGCTTCGTGTTCTAACAGCAGTTCCCACTTCCTATGCAGGCCTGTATCCCAGGCTGTTGAGAATAATCCACATCTGATTCGGGAGTGGAAATGTGTGTCAAATGACAGCTTTTCCTTGAAAAGGAGAGAGCTGGGGCAATTAAGTTGTTTGTGAGAGATGAAGCTGATACAAATTTCTAGCAGGGAAATCTTTTCCTCCTGGGAATAGATGGGTCTTGTTAGAGCTAAAGAGGCCGTTACTTCTGCTTGCTTTTATTAGCATCATATTAGATGCTGAAAAAAGTCAAGGAAGGTGATCACCAGTGGCCAGTAGGGTCTGCTCATCCACACTGGGTTTATGAATTTTATTTTTTTTAATTCTTTGCTCTTTAAAAGCTCATTGAAAACAAATAATTCTTAGCCTGTGCACGACCAGTTGCCATTTGGAAGTCTCCAGGCTGATGTGATATTTCCTCTGTTCCTCCAGGTAACTGAAACAGGAATAATCAGAGCAATCAGCTCTTCCCCTCCTCTTCATATTGAGATGCTTCTGCATTTGAATTTTCAGTCATGCTTTAATGCACTTGTAATTACACAATCATCAGTTCCAGGAGAGGCATGGCACAAAAATCATTTGTTCCGAGTGGTAGCTTACTGCTCAGCACAAATACAAGCAATCCTTTATGTCTGTATCAGTATCAGAACTCACAGTTGTAGTAGCTAATGTTCATTAAAGGACAGATCAAAATCCAGCTGTAATCTACTGCTCTTGGAGTGTGTTTTTGCTCAGGACATTGTGGTTACTGCTATGCCAAGAATGCAGAATGTTGGACTAGTAAGATTTATAACTTAATTTAAAACCATTTGGAGTTGTTGCCTTAAAGGCTTGTCTTCACAGTGGAGTTAGTTATTGTAGAATATATCTTCTATGGATATTTTTATCCTGGGATAGAATTTATTTCACAAAGCTATTACACTTTAAAAAATCTCATCAAGCCACAATTTAAAAAAAACATTTAGCATAAACAAGTTTTTAATCTTTAATATTCATACAGATTATTTTTTTTTAACCATTAATGAGACGAAGGAGTAAAAACTTCAGAATTCTCTCATTTCCCAGCAATTATGTTTAGCTGAAAAGTGCTCCTCAGGGGTCAGCCATCAGCTAATGAATCCACACAGGCTGTTAGGAGGGACATACTGCCATCTCACACTTGTGTCATACACACATGTTCTAGAGCTGAGAAAGTTGAGTCCCTTAAGCTTGCTCTAACGTTACAAAAGTATGTGGCATGTCCTAGAGACAAAAAATCAGATTTTGAATAGCAAGTCCAGTGCAGTAGTCATAAAAGTTATGTCTGTAATACCTCAAAAGATATTTCTAAAAAAGTAGTTATAAATTTACCTAAGTGATGAGGCTTTTCTAAATAGAAAAACTTATAAGATCTAGGACAGCTGTGTTAAAATTCAAGCAAAGCTCCTACGCAGCAGAAATAGGGCAGGCCCAAATAATGTTTCTTTAGTTCTTGATCCTATGAACATGCAGAATTCAATGAAGTTACTCCTGGGAGTAGTTGTCTGCACGTGCATGCTAAGGGCCTTCCTCTCTTACACAAACCCATCTGCTAATGAGGACTCTTAAATCTTTCTACAATTTATTAAACAATTAGTTTCTTCTGTGTTTCCAGAGGCAAATATTTTTGCTAGGACGTTGACAAACTGTTAACATTTCTTCCTATTTGCTCCTGTTGTTGTTCATTATCTATTCTCTGTAGTGCCCACAATGTGCTGGGTGTACGCCAAGCAGAAAATTACTATTATTGTAGCCCACAGTCCCCAGCCATGTACAAAGCCCCATTGTTCAGCCACTCTCTAAGCACGGAGGAAGTTAACTCTCATTATGTTAACACGCGAGGTCCTGTTTTCTGACAGGCTTTACTCTCCTTTAAATGTGCAGCTAACACTTTTAGGGTTGTATCCAGTGTTTCAGAGCACAACAGGAAACAGCCGCCCACAGTTTTTTCCCAAGAGATGGTGGGGAAATGCATCTGGCCCTTCTACAGCTTGCAGAGTTAGGGGAAGGTGCTAGCAAGCCAGCCCTCCTCAGCCACTGTCTCCTTTACACAGGGGCTGAGTTAGCAGTTGATTATTTATTCTCCCTGGTGGGACAGCACGTACCTCCTTCGGGCCCACCATCCTGTGTTGAAAACCGCATGTTGCAAAACACAGAAGTTAACAGTGTGTCTGCAAAAACTTGAGTTATGGACAATGTTTTAGTAATACCCAAGTAAGCAGTAAAAGCAGGATATTTTCCCTTAAAGGATATTTTAAAAAAAGGATATTTTCCCTTAAAGAGCTTACAAAACTGAACACTGACATCAAAAGAGAATGAAACAAAGATGCAGGAAAGTCTTAACTCACAAAGAACTCATTGCCCAGCTTCCATCCCAGACCCTTGGTCTCCTGCGCCACCTCCCACCCACACACCCTGTTCTTATCTAGGTGGCAGGCTCCTGCCCTGTGTCCTGGTAACTGGTTAACCAGAGGACAAAGACTTTATAGGGTTAATCTGTGTCACCATCTATTCCTCTCCTCCAGGCCCTCTGCAGAGACCTGGGCTCTGCATTTCTCTTGCAAGATGGCCCTGTGGAGATGCTGAAGGCAGCCGTATCGTGGTTGTCCTTGGTGCAATGAAATACAAAGGTGCTCTGGCAGGGTAGAAGATGCAGCTGGAGAAATCCTGGCTTGCAATTACTTTTCTGTTGCTGCTTTCTGATGGATACAACTCAGGAGATGTGAAAAACTCAATTTGCAGGCAGAGCCTCATCCTGAGGGTGGGTTTTTGAAAGAGGACTCCCGAGGGTACAATTTGTTGAGGTGCTGCAGCAAAAGTATTCAGTGTGGAATTTTTTAAAATGACATAAAGGTCAGGGGAGAGGTTAGTATTCATGAAGCTGCTAATTTTGTCAGGAGTGTCAGGAGGTACCTGAATGAAAACTCAGAGGTGATAAAGAGATGGTGAGCGGAAGGATAGGAATTAACTATGTGGAATTACAGTGGGAGGAAAGGAGAAGTCAAAGGGAGGGAACCTAAAAGGAAACCCAGAAGTTTGGCGCGGTGCTATGGTGGTAGGAAGCACGAGAGTTTGGTTAACTGTCCGGTCTTGGAATCCTAATTTTGTTCCTGGCCTTGCCCTTAATTTGTAGAGTAGTATCAACCATGTGGGACGCACTCGCTTTTGCTTGAATTTCCCCTCTCTAAAACAGAGTTTATTCATCCCAAGCCTGAGGAGTCAGTTTTCAGTCCAGGCTCTGTCCTGCGGTGTTTCAGTGGGAGTCTGCGATGGACACCTGGAGGCAGCACAAAGCGGTCTACTGCAAATCCAGCTCCAGGGTATTCAGGTCACTACAGCAAACCACCCTCCAACTGGTGCTGGCAGAGCTGGTGTCAGAGGCTGGACTGAGAACCCGAGGTGGGATTTTAAAGCCCTGATTTAGTTCACAATATGGACCCACAGGCAACCGTGTGCAGGGCTGAGTCATGCGCTGCAATGGAGCAGGCAGGGAAGGGAGCTGAGGAGCAAAGGTGTGAACGTCACACACTGGCATTGCTATCAAAGAGATCAACAGCTGCCTGTGTGCATCCAGCAAGTGTGCTGGACAATGAGAGGATGTCTGGCAATAGCTTGTTCAAAGTTAAAATAATAGTTTCATTCACAACAGTCAGGGACACCCTTTGAAGATATGATATTGTACCACATTTCTGTTAGTGATTTCATTGCATAATTTTTAGCCTCAAGCCTCTTCCAGCTCCATGTGAATACCTGCTCAGTTCTGTGTACATTGAAAGGTCTCTTTGTTTCTTTCCTAGCCATGCCTCTCCCGCCTCTCAATGTAACTGTGAGCCAAGTCACCAGCAGCAATGCCAGCGTGGTCTGGGTGCCAGGATTTGATGGCCGCGCACCCCTCCATTCTTGCACTCTTCAGGTATGGCCTCTCGGGGTTGTGACCTGCCCTGCATGAATAACAGGACTCTCCTGAGCCACAGCATTTCCTGGCCCATCATTTGCTCTCCCATCTTATTAGCAGCGTTTAAATTCTTACTTCACAGCCTTAAAACATAAAAACTTAACAGGAGGCAACTCAGGGCATGTATAGGTCCAAATAGCAGGTCATGATGCTATTTGGCACCTATGCTCAAAAGTTTAGTGTTAAAGACTGGCCACATTCTCCTTGCCAGCCGGTTATCACATCAGTTGCTTCATGGCAGCTACTCCATGCAGGTTATTACACTGCAGCACACAGCACACAGCACTCTGTGAGAGTGCCCTTGAGCAGCTGTGGCTGCAGGGTGCTCACCCTTCCTGCATGGAGCACTGGCCCATGGTAGCTTGTTCCAGTGCAGGTGCCTGTGAGTCCCATGCCAAATCAGGCCTGTGCTGTGGGATGCCAGAGGAAGCGCAGGAATTCGGACATACCAATGAGTCCAAGGGACGAGGAGCTTGCAAGGTATAGGATGTGGTACAGGGAAGGTAGGAATGATGGAGGCAGGAGACAGATTGGGCTATCTGATACAAGATCAGGCCCATTTGCATGTTTCAGAGCAATTTTAAGCCCTGTCTCTAAATCTTGATTGGTTTTCCATTGTCAAAGACCAGTTCTTCCTAGAAAATCAAGCTTGATAATATTCTGTAGCTCTGCCAGGTACAGAGTACTCTACATCTCTGAAAAACTGGTCTGCTTCTTGAAGTTCCTGAGAACAATGATATGTGTCCGACCTCAGGCAGAATTAGTTTCTATCATTGCATACTTAGGTGTAGAATCAGATCAAAGAACAGGTAACTAAGTGAGAAAATAAATGGTGATACCCAAAGCGGGCTGTGCAAACACAGCAAGGCACATTCCCCCTGGATTTATTTGCCAGGCCCCTATGCTTTCTCTACCTGATTACAGCAGCACTGTAAGCTGGAGCGGAATTTCTATGGGGTGTTGCCAACTATGCAGAGGAGGATTGTAAGCTCAAGGTATGCTGGAAGCAGTCTAGCTAATTTACTTGCAGTCCTCTTTTTATTTGTGGGGGGAAACAGAGATTTCATGCTCTGATGTTTATTATATTTCAGAAGTAAAAGAAATCATCATCTAGTTTTAACTCACTGGCAGAAAGAACTCTTGAAGGCAGCTGGCCCTGGTCTCTGGGGTTTGTTGCTGCTTCTGTTCTTGTTCGCAGTTGAAAATGGTTTTCTTCCTCTGTTTTACAATGCCAGTTATCTCCAGCTGGAACAGCCTATTCTCTCTAGCTTGCATGCTGCAATGCTAATCATTCTGGGGTTTAAGTTGTCCCTCTCACTTTTGGCAGGGGCAGGGGTGGGGGATGGGGCATATGGAAAAGAGGCTGAATCAGAGCAGCCCAGTTTCTGTCTACTCAGCAGTCTCTCACCCCTTTTCTAAGCCTTTTCTGTTCTATTTGGGGAGGATGGAGTTCCTGCGTTTGAGTCTGGGAGCAGGGTAACTTGGCAATGACCCTGCACTGTCAGAAAACTGTGCTGCCTCTGACTCCCACATTGAGAGAATCTGTGTGAGGCATTGACCTACATTTCCATGTGAAAATGCACATGTTCCTGGCTCCTCATGATTGCACTTCTGCTGGGAGTCTCCCAGAAAGAGAAGGGGGATTGGAAGTTTGCTGTGTTTTTCTGGCACTCGGGTATTGCAGCGGGTGCCCCGGGAGCACCATGTTCAGACAAGCAGATTGCTTCTGGGGACAGGGCAGGGAATGGCAGCGTTTTCTGGCTGTTACCACAAGCCAAGTTCCAGGGTGTGAAAGGGGCAGATGCAAGAGCACCAGCTCTTGGGAGTGTTGAGCAGAAGCACATCATCCAGCAGACAGGGTTTTACACAAAAGTTGTCTTGTTTTTTCCCTGCTTTGGATGACACTGATAATGACAACAACATGCTTTTCTATTCAGGAAACTTGAGATTCTTCCTTGCTACCAGCCAAATAAATCAGTGTGCCGAAAGTGTGTGTGAGAGTGAGCGGACGGGCAGTGAGAAAGGGAGAAAGGCTGCCATATAAAATACATAAAGTCCATATGACTGTTCTGCTTTTGTCAGTATATCTTGCTTTTACTCTCAGCTCTGCTATTTCATATGCACTTGAGGAGAAAGTCTGAGCCTGGAAGCTATGCAGTGATTTCTGCTATTGTCAGTACAAAAGTAGGAACACCGAACCTGTCTGTGAATTAAAAGCACACGGTGATATCAGATTTAAATGAACATTCATGCTGCTTTAAAGCTCAGAATTGGAAATGAGAGAAAAAGAAGGGATGCAGGAAAGTAAGAAGTTTCTTTTCGGTTAATTTTGAAACAGGTTGGTCGAACCAAGCCACCTGTGTCTACCATGTCTCTCATCCACTACAAAATTGAAAATATACAAACTTCTGGAAAAAGAGATCAGCAAAAGGTGACAGTAGGCAACAGGCAAGTTGCTCTACAGGTTTTCATTGCCCAGATTTAAACAAGCCTCAGAAGCTGGCTGCTACCACTCAATATGACAAGCACATTTGGTTTTCTTTAAAGGAATAATAATCAACTGTAGAAATTGTAACATAGGGAAGGAAATGAACCAAATTTTCATCTGGTGGAAAATTTTTGTACTGCCTGAGTGATGTCACTTCATGATTTTTAGTTTGACAACTCCCTTTTCAGTATTTTAAGCATCACTGGTACTATATCTATTCTTACACATTCCTAAACTGACAATTAAATGGATTCTTATCCATATGAACGTGTTAGTCATATTGTTTATGGTAACAGTCATCTCTGTTTCACTCTTGGCACAGGTAGCTGAATCACCAGATGGCCAGGAGGTCTCCACTGAAGTCATCCCAGTGCCACCCTTTGCCTATGGCGTGCAAGGCCTGAAGCATTCCACCAACTACAGTGTTCGTGTGCAGTGCAGCAATGAGATGGGCAGCTCCCCTTTCACTGACAGGGTTTATTTCCAGACCCTGGAGCTTGGTAAGAAACAGCAGACAAGAACTGGACAGCAGTTCAGAACCTGAAAAACAGACAATTATAAATGTCATTATCTCCTTGCTAATTCTGAAATATGGAAACGTTATGCTGTTAGATTGCTCATCCGCTCTAAGGGTCTCCTGAACAAAACAGTAACACCCAGTCAAATGTGGTTAACAGCAATGACGCATAATACAGGAGTTGACCCAGCCATGGGGCTTCTGCATGCTGGTCCTGTTAGCTCTGTGACATTCTTGGGATCTTGGGAGAAATGAGAGGTGCTGACCTGTCTTCTCCACTTGAAGTCACAGAGTGCTGGTGGCTTACAGGGGTTGTTCTCCCCCCTCACACCCTCTCTTTTCCAGATGATCTCAGGAAAGAGGGTGAAACTGCCATTTTCAGTGTGGATAGTGCCTTAGTTTCTTGCACAGAGTGATTGTGTTCTGTTCTCTGCTCTCAGCTCCAAACAGCACCCCTCAAAATATCCATGTTATTCAAAGAGATCCTGGTCTAATTTTGGAGTGGGAAGGTGTGGCTCCAGATGTGCTGAAAGACAATGTCCTGGGATACAGACTGGAATGGATTCAGGATAATGTAACTCAGGTAACAGATTGAGAAGATACCGAGCCATTGAACACAGAGTTGCAGAAGGTTCATATAAAATTTTCTAGGCATTAAGGTCCCTCATCCATACCAGGTGATTAGATTGGTGACATTGCTTTTGTGTAAATGGATCTATTCTGAATTTAGGGAATGCCTCGGTATTTGACTTCAAGATTTAGGACTGTTTCCTCCTTCCTGGCATATTCAGAATCCTTCACTTGAATGTCCATCTGCAGTCAGACCAGTTCTCTGCCATTCCATTCCAACACAGAGAGAATCCACTTCGTCTCTGTCTGACTCTTTCTAGGGCTGTCCAGCTCAGACAGTGTGGGATCTGGGCTTTCTCTCTCCTGTGACTGGGCCTTGGCTTTCCAAATCCTAGCAGCAAAGGTGTATTTAACAAGTGAATGAGTTGTGCTGTAAATCACAGAAAGAAGGCTGTGGATTCTTAATACTTAGGCAGTTGAAAGGACCCTGACAGGGTAGAAGGCCTTTCATTTGTTCTTTGGCATTGACCTTTCCCAAGTATCTATCAGCCTTTGAAGTTCACAGCATTTCTTATGGTTTCTAGCTTCCTAATAGGTATTTACCCAGTGCTTATTAATGAAGAGCAAGCCTGTAATAATAGACCGCTAGAGGGAAAAGAGACTTATTTCCTCTTTTGTATGACCCACTTCACACTAGGTCAGCATCATTGACTTTGAGTGATGCTATTTTGAGTTCTCATTGAATTTACACTGTGTCAGTGGTGGCAGCCAAATATTCATGGGTTTACTGTATGAAGAAGAACCACAAAACTACTGAAAATATGTTGGCCTTGCCATCCTAAGTGAAAATTAGCACTGAAATTCAGAGGCCATTTAGGATTTGGTCAACATGTTAAAACAGACAGACAAACTCCTCCCTTGGATTAAAACCGCCAGATGCTTTACAGTAAACCACAAGAAGGAGATATATCTTTTAATAGCAGAGAAAACCATATTTCTATAGCAACATGCATGGGAGGACCTCAAAGGAAGAAATTATTAAACCTCCTATCTGCCTTATGCCTTGGGAAACTGTTAGCAATTTTTGGGAAGAGAAACCCAAGACAACAGCCCAAATCTCAGGCAAAACTGAGCTAGGGACTCAGGAGTCACAATTCCCAACCCTTGTTGTAGTGCCAGTGAAGTACACGGTACTGTTCTGGTTTAAAGGTGAAGTTTTACATTAGATGCCTTTTAAGACAGCTCACAGTTTGTCATTTGCATTCAGGGGGAGATGATTGTGCAGGACACAAAAGCCAATCTCACCATGTGGAATCCTCTCAAAGACCTGATTATCAGGGTGTGCGTGCTGAATTCTGCAGGGTGCGGGCCCTGGAGTGACCTCTTCCTGCTTGAAGCCCAGGAGGTCATGGGTGAGTGTCCACTATTTTCTCTGCACTTTGGGGAAAAGGTCAGAAATACTGGGACTGCTGTTTTTTCTGAGTCTTTTTCTTTCAGTGCTTACAACTTGCTGAGACACATGGGCTTATACAACAGCACACTTTATCAAGGAGACTAGAAATTCAATAATCTTTAAAGAGCTGGTATAAACAAAACAGCTTCTGACCTCTACTGTGTCTTCTTAGAACAGGGTTTTACTGTGCTTAGTGCAGAGCAGAAGGGCAGGCACAATAGAAAATATGCAAATGAAAGTTTACACAGATTTACACAAGTAAATGTGACAGAAAACTCCTCTAACACAGGTTCTCTTCTTTGATTTAATTTTATGCCATTCCTGACTAGTTTTAGTGAAGCCTGATTTAAACCATGGCCACATGGGTGTTCATAATGGATTTTCTGAATGTATTTATATTAAACCAGTTTAGCTGGAAAAGCTGAGCTGCTGGTAGAAGAGGAAGATGATGGTACAGATGCTGTAGCATGCAGTCTGGACCACCTGGAAGGGCTTATTGGGAGCAGAGAACATGCATGTGGAGTGCACTCCTAGTGCTGAAGGGCAGTTGGGCTCACCTGGGGTGATCTGCTTGCTGCTTGTATTTCACAGTGAATGGGAAACGGGACTCAGGCTGTGAAGCGGGGCAGGATGTTATATGGGGAGATGGGTAGAAGGGAGAGAATGCTCTTCTTGTGAAGGAAACTAACAGAACTAAGAGGAAGACATTCCAAATAGAGATATGGATTGGTGATAAGAAGTCAGTGCGGTGTGATCATACAAAAATCCCGCAGTCTCCTGAGGTTTTGTTTCCAAGTGCCAGTGGCAGGACACGATAGCAATCTCTAATTTCTGATGCTGACCCACCTGCTGCTGCTGTCTTCCCACTCCACATGTCTTTGAGGAATCACATGGACATTGAGCTCTCCTGATCCCTCCACACTTAGGGATGCCAGGGGAACTCCAGAGGGGAGTTCCCAAGCAAGCAGGAGGTGGGGGACATGGGCAGAGCAATCAGTNAGGGAATGTTTAGGGTTTGCATTTTACAGGGAGCTGGAATGGGATAATCCTGACAGCACTATATGTTGTTGTTTGATTATTTTTATTTACAAACCACTTTAAGAAAAGTAGCATCAGGAGTGGTGCTTGTTTTGGCCAAAAGCTGTCTGGAAGCACATATATTTCTTCACAAGCATAACAGGCTGGAAGTAAAAGTTCACTGTGGAAAGACTGACAGGCCTGAAACAGCAGAGCTGCAGAAAGACTGCAGTTTTGTTTCAGGCCTGGTAGAAAACATGTCGCTTCCTTTCCTAAAATAGCAAACTGGCACTGGTTGCTTTATGTGAGAAATGCCAGGGGTGGTTTCTGACCAGCTCCCAGTGCAGCAATAAGGATGACTAAGCTCATATAAACTTTAAATCGAATTTGTCATCACAGCAAAGCTAGTGGGAGCTCCACCCTACTTATGCAGAGATCTTGTGTGCTATTAACAAAGATTGTTTTAATATTTTCAGAAACTTTCTCAGTCAAAACCTCTTTTTTTCACTGCAGAGTGAGGAACGGAATGGTTTAATAGCTTTTCCCTATCTGTAATCTTCACAACTGTAGGCAGGAGAAGACTCTTGGATTATGTTCTTTGCACACCTTTGAGATATAAACTTTCTGTGAAATAAAAGGGCTCATCATCAAAGGGCTCCTAAATACTCTTTTAAACTCTTCTAATAATACTATGTTCTCTCTGCCTCGTGCAGTCTTAAGGCGTATGCTGGTTGAAAAAGAGGGTGCAGGAGATGGGAGAGAGACAGAGTTGAGAGAGGAGAGGCAGCTTGTGGGCTGCAGCCTCCTCCCAAGCTCAGTGACACGAGTGGGAAGTAACAATGTGTGGGGCAGAGGAGGAG